>CM038669.1:451191224-451257822 GCA_021605145.1 Aegilops bicornis
GGATAAAAGCACAAATCTAATAATAACAAGGTCGACGAGGAGTGACCGATCGAGGGAACGAACGAGGAAGACCGATCCCAAATAAATAGAGTTTCCGACGTTAGGAGGAATTACCTTTAATACTAAACTAAAGAAAACATAGGATAGAGATCCTAAAATATAAAAAAGGGCATACTAGGGCTATATGGATTCGAGCCATAGACCTTCTCGGTAAAACAGATCAAACGGATTATTATCGAAATGATTTGAACTGTTTCAAAGACCCAACATGCATTTTTTGCATAGGGCTCTTTCATTTCTGGCTGGATGGTGTACTAGCTTGGTTTGGCTGGCACTGTTGGGTATCGTGGGCGTCTCATCCCTTGGAGGTTAGGGTATTGAAAACACATTGAATAGAGATCCGAATCGAATACAAAAGATCGGAAATGTCTGTTCGTTCTTCTCCACGTGATGACGATTGGTTATTTACGATGTACGATGATCCCTGTTAAGAATCCGTGGCTGAATGGTTAAAGCGCCCAACTCATAATTGGTAAATTTGCGGGTTCAATTCCTGCTGGATGCACACGAACGGGAACATTCCATAAGTCTATTGGAACTGGCACGTTGGAAGGGCATCATACAAAAGATGTACAATTAGGACCTCGATATGGTTCTATTCTCTTCATAGTCTCGGAGGTTATGTTCCTTTTTGCTTTTTTTTGGCTTCTTCTCATTCTTCTTTGGCATTGGAGAAGATCGATAAAGCTTCGAACTTGCTCGTTTGCAGGAGGAGGAGGTGGTATGACTCTGTCCGTTGAACGAGCATTTCGTGCCACCTTTTCAGCGTCCACATCCACTACCATTTTCTGATCCCAGTATTTATAGCAAAATCACTATTTGCCTCACTCTATAGAGGGCCTCCTGTATGTAAGATCACCAACCAAGTTCCTTTCTTCTTCTGGAAAGTGATATGAGGTGCTCGGCAATGGTTGAAGTAATTGAATAGGAGGATCACTATGACTATAGCCCTTGGTAGTATTCCTAAAGAAGAAAATGATCTATTTGATACTATGGATGACTGGTTACGAAGGGACCGTTGATAAAAAGATGGGTTGGTATCTGAATGAAAGTCGGTAAGCAATCAATCTAGTGCTGTCCTTGGCAGACCAGGAAATGTATAAACTTTGGAGCCTCGTCATTGGAAAGATTGACAACTTAACGGTCTGAAAAACTATTCAAAGAGTGACTTTTAAGCCCCACTGGTTCGCTTTCATGAAGAACGCAATAGCAACATACTAAACGATCAAGTGCTAAGCTAACGAAATGGGTCAAGTCAATCACATCATTCACTAATGATGTGATCCCGTTCATCAAATGACAACTCATGTCTATGGCTAGGAAACCTAACCATCTTTGATTAACGAGCTAGTCAAGTAGAGGCATACTAGTGACACTCTGTTTGTCTGTGTATTCACACATGTACTAAATTTTCGGTTAATACAATTCTAGCATGAATAATAAACATTTATCATGATATAAGGAAATATAAATAACAACTTTATTATTGCCTCTAGGGCATATTTCCTTCAACAACCCCTTTAACACGTCGGGTTACGAGTATTTGTTATTTGTGTGCAGGTGTTGCTTACGTAGTGTTGCTTGGTTCTCCTACTGGCTCGATAACCTTGGTCTCATCACTGAGAGAAATACCTACCGTCACTGTGCTGCATCATCCCTTCCTCTTTGGGGCAATATCGACGTAGTCTATCAGACGTCAAAAGGAATTTCTAGCGTTGTTGCCAGGGAGGATCGTCAACATCTACCAGGTTCCTCATCATAAATCTCATCTCCCCGCAATTTACATTATTTGCCATTTGCCTCTCATTTTCCTCTCCCCCACTTCACAAAAAAATGTTGTTTTATTCGCCCTCTTTTTCGTTCGCCGTTTTCTTGCCGGATCTGTTTTTGAGTGCAATCTTGTTGCGTAGTCACCATGACTCAAGAGAACACTAAGTTGTGTGATTTCTCAAATACCAAAAACAATTATTTTATTGGCACTCCGATTGCCCCTGCCACTAGTGCGAAATCTTGTGATATTACTACTGCTTTGCTGAATCTTGTTATGAACGATCAATTTTCTGGTACTCCTAATGAGGATGTCGCGTCCCATCTTAACACATTCATGGAATTATGCGATATGCAAAACGAAAAATATGTGGACAATGATGTTGTGAAGATGAAATTGTTTCTTTTTTCTTTGCGTGACTCTGCAAAAATTTGGTTTTCTTCTTTGCCTCGCAATAGTATCGATTCTTGGAATAAGTGCAAAGATGCTTTTATCACTAAGTATTTTCCCCTGGCAAAAATTATTTCCCTTAGAACCCAGATCATGAATTTCAAGCAACCGGAACATGAGCATGTTGCACAATCTTGGGAAAGGATGAAAATGATGCTAAGGAATTGCCCAACTCATGGGTTAAATCTTTGGATGACCATACAAATTTTTTGTGCGGGGTTGAATTTTGTTTCTCGTAATCTTTTAGATTCCGCCACGGGTGGTACTTCTATGGAAATTACTTTAGGTGAAGCCACCAAATTGCTTGATAATATTATGGCAAATTATTCACAATGGAGTACTGAAAGAGCTCCTACCAATAAAACGTTAATTCGGTTGAAGAAATTTCTTCTTTGAGTGAAAAAGTTGATGCTCTTATGAAATTGGTTGCTAGTAAAAGTGCTCATATTTATTTCAACAATATGCCTTTGTCTACTTTTATTGAGCAAAATAGTGATGCCGTTGATGTGAATTTATCTTGCAAAACAATTTCAATAACAATGCTTATAGAGGTAATGTTAATCCTAGGCCTTTTCCTAGTAATTCCTCTAATAATTATGGTAATTCCTATGGAAATCCTTCTTATAATAATAATAGGAACACCTCTGATCTTGAGAATAATATTAAATAATTTATCAACACGCAAAAAGTTTTCAACACTACAATGGAACAAAAGTTGAATAAGATTGATGATTTGTCTAGAAGTGTTGATAGAATTTCTCATGATGTAGAAAATCTCAAGATGAAAATTTTTGTGCCTAAGGTTGAGGAGTAAATTAAATTTCTTTTTGTTTCTATGGATGTAAGTAAGAAAAGAACTGCTATGCTTAGAGCTAGAAGAGAATTTTTACAAAAAGCGTTTTCTAGTGATTGCTTTCATAAAAGTGATGAAGATCTTAAAATGATTGGTGTTTATTCTATTTAATCCTTGTTTATTAAAATTAATATTGATGAAAAAGGGATTGAAGAAGAGTCAACTTTAGTTAGAAGGCGTCCAAATAATTCGGAGGGTGAAAATCTTGTTGAAAAAATTGATAAAAGTGGGTTTGAAGAGGTCAAAACTTTAACTAGTGATGTGCCCACTCTTTTGGATTAGAAAGACTTTAATTATGATAGTTGTTCTTTGATTGACTTTATTTCTTTGTTGCATACCTTGATAAATTCACCCCATGCTTATGAACAAAATAAAGCTTCTACTAAACATATTGTTGATGCTATGATGAAAGCTTTAGAAGAAAAGTTGGAATTAGAAGTTTCAATTCCTAGAAATTTACATGATGAATGGGAACCTAATATCAAAGTCAAGATTAAAAATTATGAGTGCTTTGCTTTACTTAACTTGGGTGATGGTGTTTCTACGATTCCGAAATCTCTATGTGATGTGCTTGGTCTTATCGATATTGAAGAATGTTCTTTAAACTTGCACTTGGCGGATTCTACTATTAAAAAGCCTTTGGGAAGAATTAATAATGTTCTTATTCTTGCAAATAGGAATTATGTGCCCATATATTTTATTGTTCTTGATATTGATTGCAATCCTTCTTGTCCAATTATTCTTGGTAGACCGTTTTTACGTACTAACAGTGATGTGATTGGTATGAAAGAAGGCAATATTAAGTTTCAATTTCCACTAAGGAAGGGCATGGAACACTTCCCTAGAACAAGAATTAGGCCACCATGAATCAATCATGAGGGCATCTTATGGATCTCGAAACAAAGATGACAACACTTAGATCCTTTGCTTTATGCCTAGCTAGGGGCGTGAAACAATAGCGCTTGTTGGGCGGCAACTCAATGAATAAAATTTATTTTTGCCTCTTGCTTTCTGTTATTGAGTGTTTGCACAATTATGCTACCGTTATGATTGTGTTTTTTGTGTTTTAATTAGTGTTTGTGCCAAGTAAAGCCTTTAGGATCTTCTGGGGTGATAGTTGTTTGATCTTGCTGAAAAAACAGAAACTCTTGCGTCCAGAGTTACAATTTTCAAAATTCACAGAAGCGATTAAAAACTCTGAATTTTTTACAGTAGATTGATATACCAATTGCCTCTGTTGTCCTAATTTTTCAGAATCTTTGGAGTTACAGAAGTATGAGAACAATTCGCATCTTTACAGACTGATCTGTTTTTGACATATTACAATTCGCATCTTTACAAACTGCAGTGTTTTTTGATAGATTCTGTTTTTGTTGTTATGTGCTTATTTTCATGATTCTATGGTTTTCTTTGAAGAGTTTTTGCCATTGAAAATTTTGAATACAGTAGACATAAAGCAATAACAACATTTGAATAAGTTTTCTACAGTACTTAAAGTAAATATTGGTTTTCTTATACTAACGGATCTCACGAAGGTTTTGTTGAGTTTTGTGTGATTGAAGTTTTCAAGTTTTGGGTGATGTTACGATGGATGAAGGAATAAGGAGTAAGAAGAGCCTAAGCTTGGGGATGCCCATGGCACCCCAAACCATTATCCAAAGAGTAGCAAGCAACTAAGCTCGGGGATGCCCCGAGTGCATCCCCTCTTTCTTCTAACGACCATCGGTATTTTACTCGAAGCTATATTTTTATTCGTCACATACTATGAGTTTTGCTTGGATCGGCTTGTATGATATGAGTCTTTGCTTGCTTTGCTTTTTTTTAAATCTTGATTCCTTGCTGGACACACCTATTTGAGAGAGCCAAAATTATGCCATGACTTGTTAGAATTTCTCTCTATGCTTCACTTAAATTTTTATGAGCTATGGATTTGTTCTAGTGCTTCACTTATATCTTTTTGAGCATGGTGTGCTTTAGTATTTTTGAAGAAATGCTCTCTTGCTTCACTTAGATTTATTTGAGAGTTGGTAAAATTTTCAAGAAATTCTCTCTTGCTTCACTTAAATTAATTTGAGAGAAAGAAAATTTATGCTCATGATCTTCACTTATATTTGTTTGAGCTTATCAAAAGCAACACGTGAAAATTAGTTCCAAAGTGATAGATATCCAAGAAGGATATAATAAAAACTTTCATCAAGACCATTGGACAAAATAAACTTGATTCTTAGTAATAGTTTTGAGATATGATGATGTGATATGTGAGTCATGTTGATGAGTAATTATTGCTTTAGTAAGAATATTCGTGTTAAGGTTTGTGATTCCCTATGCAAGCATGGAAGTCAATAGTTATGCAATGAAATTACATCGTACTTGTGGTGCATTATTCGGTGTTAATTATGCTCAATGCTCGCTTATGAGATTTTTTGTTTCTTGGTTGGCCGCTTCTCAATCTTTTGCTAGCCTTCATTTTGCACTAAGTATGATCACTACTTGTGCATCCAAAATCCTTTAAACTAGTTTTGCCACATGAGTCCACTATACCTACCTATATGCGATATTCTTTTGCTGTTCTAACCAAATTTGTATGTGCCATCTCTAATTTTCAAACTAAATTTCTCTTTTGTGTGCTCGTACCGCTCGCAAGGCGGTGAGAGGTGACCAATATTTTCCATGCTAGATGTGTTATTCTGATGATGAGTGTTTATTCACTTGTCATTGCATGAGGGTAAGGCAAAGGTATTAGGGATGCCCAGTCCTGAAATGAAAAAATGAATTTACTTTATGTAATCAAATAATAAATTCCTTGGAAAGTGTTCGTATGGAGGGCACCCGTGGATACGGTTAGCCATGGAAAGTGAAAGTATGGTTGAAAAAGGAATAAACTTTATTTTCTGTTTGGGGAACCGCCTATGATATATTTAGCATGGAAAGTGTTGGGAGCCCTAAGTTGTTTTCGTTGGTGGGAAAAGTATACCTATCAAAATGTTTTTAACTCTACGGTGGGGAGCGGCGGCGGCTACGGTGGGGAGCGGCGCTGGAGAGCGGCGCCGGAGGCGGCACGCACGGAGAGGCGCGGCGCGGCGACGGCGGCTCGCCCTAGGTCAGGACCTTCAAGATGATACCATGTAGACGAGAAAGTTTGCAATACAATAATCATTGTATTGATGGGGTGCTGGTGCACGTATATATAATACAAGGGAAGGCCTCTACCTCAACTATACAAGACTAGGAGGTGGGCTACAACTCCAATACACGTGCAATACAAACACATGCTCAACAGGAATAAACTTTATTTTCTGTTTGGGATCCGCCGATGATATATCTAGCATGGAAAGTGTTGGGAGCTCTAAGTCGTTTTCGTTGGTGGGAAAGGCACACCTCCCAAAATGTTTTTAACTCTAAGTTTTTCGCTTTGAGCTCTGGCACCTCTACAAATCCCTACTTCCCTCCGCGAAGGGCCTTTCTTTTACTTTATGCAATTTTTATATTTGAGTCTCCATCTTCTCTTATAAAGCGACAACTAGGAGGCACCATGATCGTACTTGAGCATTGGGTGTAGCTAATATGCGAGTGTGTTTCATGAATGGATCAATGATTGAGAATGATGGGCTAGGGATAACTTATTTTAGCGTTTGAAAGACATGGTTGCTTGTTGATATGCTTGAGTATTTAAGTCTCATGTCAAAACTAGACTATTGCTTTGAACAATATAGAAGTCAAAATTTCCATGCTATAAAGAAAAGAATATGAGATGACATGTTAGGCAACATTCCACATAAAAAATTCTGTTTTTATCATTTACCCACTCGAGGACGAGCAGGAATTAAGCTTGGGGATGCTGATACGTCTCCAACGTATCTATAATTTTTTTATTGTTCCATGTTGTTATATTATCATTCTTGGATGTTTTATAATCATTTTATATCATTTCTTGGTACTAACCTATTGACATAGTGCCAAGTGCCAGTTGTTGTTTTCTACATGTTTTTTACATCGCTGGAAATCAATACCAAACGGAGTCCAAACAAAGTGAAACTTTTTGTGGGTTTTTTTGGACCACAAGACATCCAATGGGCCAGAGAAACGCCTGGGGGTGCTGCGAGGGGAGCACAACCCACCAGGGAGTGCCTGGAGGCCCAGGCGCGCCCTGGTGGGTTGTGCCCACCTCGGGTGCCTCCCGAACCGACTCTTTGCTCTATAAGTAGCCCAATATTCCAAAAACCCTAGGGGAGTCGATGAAAATCAATTCCAGCCGCCGCAGAGTCCAGAACCACCAGATCCAATCTAGACACCATCACAGAGGGGTGCATCATGTCCATTGGTGCCTCTCCGATGATGCGTGAGTAGTTCTTTGTAGACCTACGGGTCTGTAGTTAGTAGCTAGATGGCTTCCTCTCTCTCTTTTGATTCTCAATACAATGGTCTCTTGGAGATCCATATGATGTAAGTCTTTTTGCGATGTGTTTGTTGGGATCAGATGAACTTTGAGTTTATGATCAAATCTATCTTTTTATCCATGAAATTTATTTGAGTCTTCTTTGATCTCTTATATGCATGATTGCTTATAGCCTTGTATTTCTTCTCCGATATTTGGGTTTTGTTTGGCCAAATCGATCTATTTATCTTGCAATGGGAAGAGGTGCTTTGTAGTGCGTTCGATCTTACGGTGCTTGATCCCAGTGACAGAAGGGGAACCAACACGTATGTATCGTTGCTACTAAGGATAAAACTATGGGGTCGATTTCTACATAAATAGATCTTGTCTACATCATGTCATCATTCTTATTGCATTACTCCATTTCTCCATGAACTTAATACACTAGATGCATGCTGCATAGCAGTCGATGTGTGGAGTAACAGTAGTAGATGCAGGCAGGAGTTGGTCTACTAATCTTGGACGTGATACCTATATAATGACCATTGCCTAGATATCATCATGATTATTGGAAGTTCTATCAATTGCCCAACAGTAATTTGTTTGCCCGTCGTTTGATATTTTTCTTGAGAGAAGCCACTAGTGAAATCTACGGCCCCGGGGTCTCTTCTTTAATATATTGTCCTTTGCAATCTATTTTCTTTGCCTTTATTTTCAGATCTATTAAACCAAAAATACAAAAATACCTGGCTGCACTTTATTTTATTTGGCGTTCGATCTATCAAATTATTACAACTCTCTCACGTCCAATTGCCAATTTCTGGCGCCGTTACCCGAAAGGGATTGACAGCCCCTTTAACACGTAAGGTTGCGAGTATTTGTTATTTGTGTGCAGGTGCTGCTTACGTTGTGTTGCTTGGTTCTCCTAATGGTTCGATAACCTTGGTCTCATCACTGAGGGAAATACCTACCGTTGCTGTGCTGCATCATCCCTTCCTCTTTGGGGAAATACCGACGTAGTCTAGCAGACATCAATGACCTAGTCAATGCCAATTGCTTGATAGATGCTAGAGTGTTTGTGCATGCTTTGCCACATATTTCATTTGCTATCTTATTGTGTGAGCATGTTGGTTGCATATTTTTCCCATTCGAGGACATACATTTGATGCTTCGATTGTTTGTCTTTTTCTTTTTGCCAAATGGATGGACAAGAATGCCTAAGTACTCCCTCTAGCTATCTATGATTTTCTCGTCTCAAAATCTATTCATGCTACATCAAAAAGTTTGAACAAGTCGAATTCGGACCCTCCGGGTGAGGAGCACTCGGATATACCAATCTGTCAAGGGCTTAAACTTCCAAAACCTCTCAATGGTTCTCAGTTCGACTGATTCACCTTTTTGGTCTTACTGAACTCATTGAGTTGATCTAGGTTTTCACCTCAATGAAACCGATTAGAACTGTTCGGTCTCACCGAGTTGCAGTAACCGCTTGCAATTCTACATCTCGGTGCCACCGAGTTGTTCCACTCGGTCACACCGACAAAGGATCGGGTATATATATCCGCGGGTTGAAATTTGGAAATTTCTTCAAACCTCCAACCGCGCTTGCCTAGCTCTGCCGCGCCTCCTGGTCTCCGAATCATCTCCGTCATCGCCAGCGCCCTCCTGTCGCTGGTCTCCGCCGCCGTCAACGGGAATCACCTCCGTCGTTGTCGTCGTAGCGAGTTCGCCACCAAGTTAGGGTACGAACTCTATCCCTTTGTGTATTCCTTAACTCCGATTCTAGCACAAAGGATAATGCCATGATTCTTGCCACGATTGAGATCATTCTATCCAACCAAAACTTCCTCTAGATTAGTTTCGATGCAAAAACTTAGGGTTAGGTTTCCGCCGAACTCATCTCGGAACGACCGATTTGAAGTATTCGGTCTCACCGATTTGGCCCAGGCCATTGCACATGTACTACTCGGTCTGACCAAAGTGTAAAATCAGTGTGACCGAGTTCACTTTCTCTGTGAAACCCTAGCATCTCGGAGTCACCGAACTGTGTCTAGGTCTTAAAGTTGTTTCGGTGTCACCGAGTTTGTCATATTGGTAGCTCCTAAATGCTTTCTGTAGAAATCTAAAATTAAGTTTTGGACTCAACTTTTTGCCAAAATAGTTGTACTTTGTGATGCTCATCTTCTCTACCTATACCAATCTATTCACAGGGTCAGTGTCAGCCATGTCAGACAATGGTGATAGCCAGAATTGGTCAGAGGAGCATGCAAATCTCAGTGAGGGCACTAGCCCCTCAGATAGCAGCTATGATGAGGGTAGCAGAAGCACCCGAAGCAATATGCCTCAAGATGCAACTGCTCCAGTTCCTTGGACGTCCTCGGAAGCATTTGCAGATGCTATCCTCTCCACGCCTTCTTCGCACATCAGAGCTCCCGGAGATTGTGCTTAGAGTGCCGCATAACACTATGCATTTTCAAGCTTTTTGGTAACTTGTTGCCAAAGGGGAGAGAGTGTATAGATCATAGGCTGAGAGATAGAGTGTGTGTGTGTGTGTGTTTTGCCCCTCTTTCTACTTGTCGTTTAATTGTTTGCTTGCTACAATATTGGTGCTTGTGTGTGAGATACTCCTATGATCATGTGTTTGATCATTATGCTTTAATGTGTGCTTGAATGCTGTTATCTTAATACATGTGTATGATCAATCATGTTTGCCTTGGTGATGAGACCATATTCTTTATATTCTATCATTTTGAGCGCTCCAGCAAGATGTATGTGACATGGAAGAGTAACCCATGATCCTAACCAATTGTGCATTTGCATTCAAAAGCAAATTTTAAATAATGCACAAATTAAGGGGGAGCTCTTTCTTATCACATACTTCTCAAAGCGACGATGTATTTCATTCATATTATCATTTGTCGAAGCTTTGATCTATATGTTGTCATCAATTACCAAAAAGGGGGAGATTGAAAGTGCAACTAATCCCCGGGTGGTTTTGGTAATTCATAACAACATATAGCTCATTGAACTAATATCCATTCAAGTTGAATATTTTAGAAAGTTCAATGATTGGCAATGGCATGGACTAGCACTACAAAAAAGACACATCCGTGACATTTTGGGCCGAACGAAAAAAAAATATGTCATACTTATGACGCTTCTATGACAATAATTGTGACAAAACCCGGTATCATCATAGATGTGGTGGGGTCCTACTTCTATGACAACAAAATCATGACAGAAAATGGGATTTTCGTGCTGGGCGGGCTGGAGACGCAGTTGCATGACATTCTTTGGGCCGTCCATGACGGAAAAAACCATGGTAGAAGCGAGGGCGCAGAAAATATCGGAGAGTTCCCGGTTGCGGTGGCTGGTCGGGGGCCGAGCGATGCGCGTTTCTCTCATACACGTCTGTGGCGTGGAGTGCGGCGTTGGGCTCTAATCGAACTGGCGATTACCTGCAGGCTGCAGCGTTACACTAAACCCGAAGCGATCGATCGGTCCTTTCTTTGATAATCGAACCCGAGTAATTCGCCGCTACTGCTGCTAACTGAAGCCGATCGATGCTGCCTCTGGATGAACAGTTCCCGGTGAGGGTTGGATGAACAGAAACCCGTGGTAGTAGAGTCCGTTGCCGCTGGATGAACAGTACCCCGATCGATTGAGCCGGTGGATGAACAGGACCCCGTGGAGGGCTAGTTGAACAGTAGTTGGTGGAGGGCTGGTTGAATAGTAGCAGGCAGAGGGAAGGATGAACAGTAGCCTGTGGAGGGGTGGTTGAACAGGACCCCGTGGAGAGGGCTGGTTGAACAGTAGCAGGTGGAGGCTGGATGAACAGGAGCCCGTGGATGAATAGTCGCAGGTGGAGGCTGGAGGAGGTCGACGGTGGATGAACAGTAGCCCGTGGAGGATGGAGAAGGTCGACGGTGGAGATGAACAATATCTCGTGGAGTCCCGTTTTCTGGTACGCCACACCACTCCCGATGAACAGGACCCCCGTTTCGACCGTAGCGCTCCAACACAAGTCTGTTTCCTCCGTTTTGCGGTACGCCACACCCCTCCCGATCAACAGGACCCCGTTTCGACCGTAGGAGGTTCGTTTCCTCCCTTTTGCCGTACGCCAGACCCCTCCCGATGAACAGGATCCCGTTTCCACCATGGCCGGTCGAACACAAGGCCGTTTCCTCCGTTCTGCGGTACGCCAGGCCTTGTTTCCATCGCCTGTTCCGTCCAAGCCGGTTGGCTCCCGATTAACAACACGCGTTCTGTTGCCTCCAGATGAACACGATGCATTCCGTTGCCTCCCCATGAACACGATGATGACGCAGTTTCTCCGTTCCGACCTAGCCACAGCCATGTACACGAGCCCTGGCCGTACGTATGTGCGAGTAGGCACTCGAGACCCCGCCCGTATGTACGTACATGGTCGTATTTACTTTCTTGCACCCTGGCCGATGTACGTACGTGTATATGCTATGTGCGCGCCTCTAATACCACATGTGCCCTTCCTTACACGGCCACGGTTCATCGCTGTAGCCTATAGACAGACCGATCGACCAGTATGTACGTACACATTCGCGACCAGAATGACAATGCCACATACACTTCGACCGGGTGGGTCCCGACTGTCAGGCACTTCCTCGCGTGCGAAGATGTAGCTGGTGGGTCCCAGCAGTTAGGGGGCGAATTGTTTTTTTGCCCGTAATATGGATGCACTTCCTTGCGTGCGAAGATGTAGCTGGTGGGTCCTAGCAGTCAGGGGGCGAATCATTTTTTTGCCCGTAATATGGATGCACTTCCTTGCGTGCGAAGCTGTAGCTGGTGGGTCCCAGCAGTCAGGGAGGAAATGTTTTTTCATGAAATATGGTGGCCTGTCCGGTGGGTCCCTGCTGTCAGGTGGAGAATAATTATTTTCCGCGTAATAAGGAGGCACTTCCTTGCTGCGGCCGTGGACCCAACTGTCAGCCTCTCCACGTATAGTACTGATCCGATGGAAGTCGGTCGTTGACCACATTGACCATGCCGTGACGGGAGCACCACGGCGGTGGATGATGGCGAGGCCTAGTAAGGGGACGATGTAGAGCCGGGGAAGACACATCAGTGGATGCCCATGCGGAGAGGAGTACGAGGGTTCACTGGTTTGGCTGCGGTGTGAGGATGCCGTGGCCGCAGGGCCTGGCCAGTGGTGGGAGTGGTAGGGGGAGGTGAGGCCTCCGCGGCAGCACTGCCGGCCACGGGAGGCAAGAGCAGGCGGCACGACCGGCGCTGCTTTGGGCAGCTGGAGCAAGAAGACCAGAGGTTGAAGAATCACAACAGCCATTCGATGGACATCATACGGTCACTGCAACTAGAATCATTTATATTGACTAAGTTGACAAAGCCCTTGGTACGCGTCAACTTAGTAGGCCCACAAGCCCCAGATTTCAGCGGGAGGAATCATTTTTTGGGCGGCTGAAGCTAGAATATCCGAGATTGAAGAAGAAGCACGACATCCATTGGATGGACATCCAATGGACACTGCTTCTAGAACCGTGTGTTGACTATAAGTTGAGAAAGCCTTGCATATGCGTCAACTTAGTAGGCCCACTTTAACACCCCAAAAATTTTAGCCTTGTTTTGTTTATTAAAATTTTGCCAGGAACTTAAAAATTGTTTTCTGGATTTCCTGTTGCTTTCAAAGCCATTCTTTTCTTTATTATTTGGAGTTTTTACCCCAAGTAAAAACTTTTCAATCATTATTGGACTCATTTACCCTCTCAAATAAAACAATTCTTTTATCAGTGGGATTATTTATATAATTATATTTCCCTGAGCTTTATTTCTCCAAAAGGGTTTTTCATAAGTTTAGGGTCCCTTTTGCACTGCAACCCTTTTATAAAGTCATTCAAAAATTCCACCAAAATTTGGGGATGCCATGTGATGTTTTTAAATCACTTTTATGCAAAAATATATTTCAATCTTTGGATATTTTGAGTTCTACACCAAGTTTTCAAATCTGGTCAAATCTCACTTTTGCACTACAACCTATTTTAATATTTCTTTAAAACTTCTACCAAAATTTTGGGATGTCAGTAGGAGCATATTATTCCATTTTATGAAAAAATCCAGCGATGTTCTTTGAAAGATTTGAGTGAATCATCCTCATCTTCATTCTGGTGCAACTTGGTGATTTGTACTGCAACCATCTTCTAACTTGCTCCTCTACCCATGAGCTTTCTCCTACTTTTAGTACACCTTACCAAACCCTTAAGTCCAGGAGATTTGGACCCATTGGGAGATTTTTGGTCCATGCTTTGATGCCATTTACCTTCTGTCCAGAACTGAAGATTTGCAAAACTTGCACTAGCAAGTTTCTTCTTTTGCCCAAATGATCTTACCACTCTCTTTTGCACCCAAAGAGGCACTAATCTGGAGATTATGACCACTCCAAGAACTGCCTAGATGTCACCGGCATTTTGTCAAACACCACAATGTGCATAGACAGATTTGGCATGGTTGAAAGTTTTGTGTTGTGAACTTCCCCTTTGTCCAAACCAAGTTGTCTAGTAGCTTTCTAACTGTCTCTAACCTAGGCCTGTGGATTTTCATTGGCTCTCTAGCAATTTTGGTCGCCCTGGCATTTCGTCGAACGAGTGTCGTGCACTCCCGGAGCGCGAGCAGAGCACGCGTTTTGCACGTGCCGCGCCCGAGCCGCCGCGCCCCAGGCCTGTTCCCCCAAGCTTATCTTAGCACTCTGCCGCTCGCAGCGTAGGGCCAAGCCTCGACACGTACACCCCACGAGCACCACAGCCCCTTGCCACGTCTCCGGCAAGCCAGGAGCTAGCCGCCACGGCCGCCCAACAGCCCCTGCTCAGGTCGGCGCCGCCCGAGCCTCTCCCGCTCGCCACCTGCCCCTGGAGCAGCTCAGACTCATCCACAAGCGCGTCCTCTAGCTCTCGTCGCCGCCACGTCGCCCTGACCACTACAGAGCGGCGGTTCGCCGGCAACCTTATCCTCGTCCGCGGAACCGCCATGGATGCCCTATAAATAGGACCCCCCGAGCTCGTCCAGGCCTCAAGCAACCTCTCTCACTCCCTCACCGATCCACTCGTAGCAGTAGGAAGACCAGAGGGGTCGTCTTCCTCATCTCCGGCAATCACAGTCGCCGCCACTGTCTCGATCACTCCGGCGCCACCAGGGCCTCCCCTTCTCCACTCTCTTCACCAGGAGCTCCCTCTCCCTCTCGTGAGTCCATCCCCCTACTCAATTCTGATCAGGACTCGCGGCAGGAGAAAACCCACTCTACCCGACGGTCACCGTCCGCTGCGGAGCTCGCCGCCGGCACCTCCGTCCACCCCGGGGATCGTAACGACCACCGATAGGACCGCCTCGACCCCCTGAGCCCGCAGATGGCCTCGGTTTCCCGAACGGTGCCGCCGTTGTCACGGGCGAAAGATCGCTGAGTCTCGCCTCCGCTTCGGACGGAGGAAGAGGAGGAGGAGAGAATAGTCAAACTGACCCGATGGGCGAAAGGGCCCACTGTCAGTGACCCATCGCACCGGTCCACGTGGGTTAAGTGAAGCCGTAAAAGGCAAAGTACGTATTCGACGTATACCTATTCGAAGCGTTTTCTTTTTTTTTATTCTGTTTTATTTTAAAAAACAGATTTGACCACAACTTTGAATTCCTATAACTTTTTAATTAAACCTCCAAATGAATTGATTCTTTTTCCTACCTCTCTCAAATATTGTCTAGTTTATTTTAAGATTTATTTCAAAAAAATTCAGACAACTTTTTGGTACTGTTTTTGAAACTATATATTGATTCAAAAATATTTTAATAGGATTTTTGGAGAGAGGAGAAAGCTTTCAAAAGTTTTGGAGTGCACCCTGCCTCTCCACAACTTGAAGGCAAGCATTCTGAACCCTGGCATAATATTTTGCATGCATTGTTTGACACGATTATGACACCACCTCATGTAACACCCCAAAATTTTAACCATGTTTTAATTATTAAAATTTTGCCAGGTGTTTAAAATTTTTTCTTTCTGGATTTTCTGTTGATTTCAGAATCCCTTTTCTTTAATATTGAGGAGTTTTACCCAAGTGGAAACTTTCCAAAAATGTATTGGACTTCTAAGATTTATTTATTTATTTATTTCTCTCTGAGTTTTATTCCTTAAAATGACTTCCATTAGTTTTGGAGCTCTTTTTGAACTACAACCATTTGAGTAATTTAACTAAAATTCCAACCAAAATTTGGAGATGTCATGTGATGTTTCTAAATCACTTTTATGCAAAAATATATTTCATTCATTGAATATTTTGAGTTCTACACCTAATTTTCAAATCTGTTCCAAAGGCAGTTTTGCACTCTGACCTATTTAAATATTTCTTTAAAGCCTCCACCAAAATTATGGGATGTCAGTGGTAGCATGCAATCCAACTTTATGCAAAAACCTAGTGATGTTCTTTTGAAAAATTGAGTGAATCAACCTCTTTTCATTCTGGTCCAGCCTTGTGATTTCTCATGCAACCCTATTTATTTTTGCTCTAGTGACCTTGTGCTTTCTCCTGCTTGTAGTCAACCCTACAAAACCCCTAAGTCCAGGAGCATGCACCCATTGGGACATTTTTGGTTCATGTAATGATGCCATTTTACCCCTTGTCCAGAATTGAAGTTTTGCAAAACTTGCAATAACAAGTTTCTTCATTTGGCAAACTAACCTCACCACCCTCTCATGCATCTAAAGAGACCCCACTCTGGAAGATTTGACCACCCCAAGTACTGCCTAGATGCCTCGGCATTTCACAAACACCACATGTGCATAGACAGATTTGGCATGGTTGTAGGTTTTGTGTTGTGAACTTCCCCCTTGTCCAAACCAAGTTGTCTAGTAGCCTTCTAGCTGTCTCTAACCTAGGCATGTGGATTTGAAGTGTCTCTCTAGAAATTTTGGTCGCCCTGGCATTTCGTCGAACGAGTGTCGTGCGCCCGGGAAGCAGACGAGCAGCGTTTTGCGTGCTTTCGCGTCCGAGCCAAACCGCCCCCTGGATAAGTTTCCCCGAGCTCATCCTGATCCTCTCCCTCTCGCCGCGTCACGCCAGAAGCCCCGACCGCACCCTCGCCCCTGCAGCGTCGCCACAGCAAGCCTCTTGGCGGCACGCCTGCGGCCGCATCCGCCCCTGCCATGGGCGACACCGCCCAAACCACCGCAGCGCGCCATCTCGCCTCCTTAGACAGTGGAGCGTTCATCATTTGCCCCTGAAGCTAGCCAGCCACTGCCACGTCGCCCTGCAGCACAGTAGGGCGGTCCGCCGACAAGCTGATCCACGGCCGCCATGAACCGACATGGATGTGCTATAAAAGGAGGCCCCCGAGCTCCTCCGAGCACTCAGGCAGCCTCACACCATCCTCCTAGTGCCCCCGTTGCCATCAATTGAAGAGGAAAAGGCCGTCTTCACCCTCTCCGATCAGCTCGGCCGCCGCCTCGTCCCGGTTCACCCCGGCGCCACCAGGGCTTCCCCCACCTTTCAATCACTACCGCTCGACTCCTCTTCATCTCGCGGAGCCGCCCAGACCCCCAACTACAACGGAGCATCACCCTAGCCCGAGCCCCCAAATCCACCGAAACCTTCCCTTCGCCGCAGTGCTCGCCGCTGGCGATTCCCTCCACCCCCGACGACCCTACAACCACCGAAAGGACCACCCTAGATCCGCGGATCCATCCCCGCCCTCAGCTCCCCGCGAGGAACTGCTGTCACGCCGACGATCGCTGAATCACGCCTCTGCTCGGGCGGAGGAAGAGGAGGAGTGGAGACTAGTCAAACATGACTAGTGGGCCCCTGGACCCACTGTCGGTGACTCCCTCTTGCGGTCCATGCTGGATAAGTGGGGCGTAAAATCTCAAGCACGCCTCCTCTTGCTGAAAGCGTAATCTCGTTTGAAGCGTTTTCTTTTTTACATTTTTATTAAAAAAGCGATTTTTACCAAAACTTTGACCAGCTATAACTTTTTGAATATAAATCCAAATGAGTCGATTCTTTTTCCTACCTCTATCAAATATTGTCTAGTTTATTTTAAGATTTATTTCAAAAATTCTTGGACAATTTTTGGTACTGTTTTTGAAACTACATATTGATTCAAAAATATTTTAAATAGGATTTTTGGAGAGAGGAGAAAGCTTTCAAGAGTTTTGGAATGCACCCTGCCTCCCCATGACTTGAAGGCAAGCATTCTGAACCATGGCATAATATTGTGTGTGTTATTTGACACGGTGACAACACCACCTCGACATGGGGTATACGTCATTTTATGTGATGATGTGTTCCTACTCATGAGTGCATATTAATGATTTCATGCTATTGGAGTTTGATATGGTTGTGATGGTAATCACCGTCATATGCCTTTCATGCATATCGGAAGGGAATCCGGGAAAGCCTCTGTCTTGGGTAGACACGTTCTTGTCCCTAATCCTCCGTCGAGACAATTGTGTCCGGTATGGCATGAGGGGGTATGTCGCGTGGTGTTTTTGTCTGTTGGTTGAAGTATATATTGTTATGCTAATCATGCAGGGAATATTTAAACCTCCTGAGTCGACCGTAGATCGAGTCTTGTTCCGGTAACCCCCATACTTGTTTCGTCTTGCCACTTGTCCCTGCCATAGGTAGGGTGCAGTTCGATAAGTTGTCAACCCCTTTCCTAGCACACACCGCATGTAGAGGCCATGGTGGAAGATACCGGAGGCATCCGGTAGGCAAGCCACCTGGTCCGTGAGCATGGGTGTTTCGGTTGTAGCCGAAGGGGTAGCTCCCCTAGTTTGCATGCGGTATAAATTTTGTGATCCCATGTTATGTCGAGGTTGTAGCCTCCCCACTTAGAGTTTCGCTTAACGGGTGTCGTGGGTGATTCCAGAGACCGGTAATTTAGGCTGGGGTGTGCGGATAGGTGTGTTGACAATTAAAAGGCCGTAGGCGGAATTAGTCCCGATGGACTAAAGGAATCCGTTACCCGTGGGTAAAGAGTACACTCTCTCTGATTAAACCTATTCAATAGCCGTGTCCATGGTTAAGGATTACGATGCAGGATGGGTCAAGTGTCTGTCTTAGTGTCGGTCTTCGGAGGAGAAACTGTTAAACCAGAACTGGGATCACGACTTGTGACTTGTGATGATCATGATTATTATTTTGTGTGGACTAACCCGTTATATTATTGGAAATATCGAGTATCCCTAGGTTGTTTCTACCTCCTGGATATTCACTGTGATTATTTGTAAGCCCTTTATGTGGTGTTGCTGAGACGCCCGACTGTGGCATGCTTGTTATTTCTTTACTTTATAAGCCCTTTATGTGGTGTCACTCGGGCCTTGATCGTGGCATGCTTGTTATTTATTTACTTTATAAGCCCTTTATGTGGTGTCACTTTCGGGCCTTTAATCGTGGCATGCTTGTTATTTATTTACTTTATAAGCCCTTTATGTGGTGTCGCTCGACGCCCGATCGTGGTATGCTTGTTATTTATTTACTTTATAAGCCCTTTATGTGGTGTCGCTCAGACGCCCGACTGAGGCATGCTCGTCGTTTACTAACCTTCCGAGGCATCGCTTCAGACACCCGATCGGTGCATTTTATTACTACTATGTTATTGCATATCCATGTACATAAATAACCTGCTTGCATGCATCGGAGATTTTATTTTTGTGACTGACGTCATGATCATAAAATATTTCAGAACATCATTATCGTTGTTATATTATACCCGTGTTCATAATGTTTGCGAGTACATTCAAAAGTACTCACTGGCTTGTCCCTGGCTATTGTCTTGGCCAGATTTCTTGCGCGGAGAGGAGCGACCGTGATGACAGCCCTGGAACCTAAGCAATGGTGATAGAAGCCTCGCGAATATAGGAGTTATCCTGGTCAGCTGTTCCTGTGGGAAATGGAGTCCCATAGACGCTAATGATCCACAAACCGCTTCCGCCATCAACCACTAGAAACCATTTGTTGTACTCACAGACCAGAATGGTCTTGTACTGCATATTTTGTATTTTGCTTGAAATTTCAGAATCAAGTTGTTGCCTCATCAGCTAACAGTAGTCCTGGGGATGGTGAGCACAAGGGCCATTTTCTAGAAATTAATACCCGGAAAACCGGTCCCGACAAACTTGGTATCAGAGCCAGGCTGACCATTGGCTAATCCTATCTTAGCCAGGTCGAGAAACCTAGGTAAATGTAACGCCCCCGATGCGGCTATAACTCCCACGTGTCGAGGCACGACTTAGAGGCATAACCGCATTGAAAGCAATGTCGCAAGTGAGGTAATCTTCACACAACCCATGTAATAAATAAGGGAAAGAGGTACATAGTTGGCTTACGATTCGCCACTTCACACAATACATAAATAAACATCCATCATTCGAGTACACTCAAGGTCCGACTACGGAACCAAAATAAAAGAAGATACCCCAAATGCTACGGATCCCCGATCGTCCCAACTGAGCACCACTCTTGATCATCGGAAAAGACACATAGTAACGACCACGTTCCTCGTCGAACTCCCACTTGAGCTCGGTTGAGTCACCGCACCGGCATCGTCGGCACCTACAACTGTTTTGGGAAGTATCTCGTGAGTCACGGGACTCAAAGCAATCTCACACCCATGAGATCAAGACTATTTAAGCTTATAGGAAGGACAGAGTAGTAAAGTGGAGCTGCAGCAAAGCGACTAGCAAATATGGTGGCTACATCGCAAAAGAGAGCGAGAAGAGAAGCAAGGCACGGTCGTGAAACTAATAGCGATCAAGAAGTGATCCTGAACTACTTACGTCAGACATAACTCCAACACCGTGTTCACTTCCCGGACTCCGCCGAGAAGAGACCATCATGGTTACACACGCGGTTGATGTGTATTTTAAATGAGGTCAACTTTGAGTTTTCTACAACCGGACATTAACAAATTCCCATCTGCCTCATAATCATGCACGGCTTTCGAAAGATATTACCTGCAGGGTGTCCCAACTTAGCCCATTATAAGCTCTCACGGTCAATCGAAGGATTATTCCTTCTACCGGAAGACCCGATCAATCTCGGAATCCCGGACTACAAGACATTTCGACAGCAATAAAACAAGACCAGCAAAAGCCGCCCGATTGTCTTGAGCAAATCCCGATAGGAGCTGCACATATCTCGTTCTCGGGGCACATCCGGATGAGCAGTCCATACAACTAAAACCAGACCTCAAGTTGCCTTGAGGCGGCTACCTGAGGGCTCTAGTTCGCCAGCACTCGAAGGAGCACCGGTCCGGGGTTAAAATAAAGCTGACCCTCGGGCTCGCGAAAACCCGGGGGAAAAGGCTTAGATGGCAACTGGTAAAAGCAAAGTTGGGCCTTCTTTGGGCCAGTCTTATTCAAAGCGAACTGTCAAGGGGGTCCCATAAATCACCCAACCGTAAGGAACGCGAAATCAAGGAACATAACACGGTATGGCCGAAAACTAGGGCGGCAAGAGTGGAACAAAACACCAGGCATAAGGCCGAGCCTTCCACCCTTTACCAAGTATATAGATGTGTTAAACATAGCAGATATATATATATTGTGATATCCCCAACAAGTAAACATGTTCCAATAAGGAACAACAACTCCATGTTCCAACAAGGAACAAACTTCAGCTTCACTGCAACTAGCAACGCTATAAGAGGGCTGAGCAAAGCGGTAACATAGCCAATCAACGGTTTGCTAGGAAAGGATGGTTAGGGGCTGACATGGCAATATGGGTGGCATGATATAGCAAGTGGTAGGCATCGCAGCATAGGCATAGCAAAAGAGCGAGCAACTAGCATAGCAAAGATAGAAGTGATTTCGAGGGTATGATCATCTTGCACGCAATGTTCTCAGAGTTGTCGAAGCCTGATCCTCGTAAGCGTTCTCAACAGGTTCCTCGGTCACGCGTACTGCGTCTCCGGCTCTACCCAAAGCAACAACACAAACAAAGGAACCACAATAAATCACGGTGCAATGCACAATCAACATGATGCAAAACATGGCATGATCATGAACTTGCTCAAATGCAGAAACTAATGCCACCACTGAGTTGGTGGGATTTTTCTACCCAAAAACATATATAATATGTTAGGGTTGCGAGAGAAATCAACACAAATGCACCAAGTCAAAACCTGCCTAAAATGGTTGTTAATGAAATGGCATTTTCCATATTTGGAAACGTCCGAAATGGACTTGCACTGAAATGGAAAGAGGCTATCCAGAAGCGAAAACGCGGGGATAAGGGAAAAATATAAGGAAGAGGGCGCTGAGAGGGTCGATGGTGGCCCCTCTTGTCATAGAGACAGTGGTTTAGCGAGTTTAAAAAAGGGGAAGAAAAAACAGCCTCGGGGGAATCGAACCCGGGCCTCCCCGTTGGAACTCTGCCTCTGCTACACCCAGCTAGGCAGCGGCGCGATCGACAGAGAAAGGCCTCGGCCCTCAACTACTGCTACTGCAGAGGAGACGAACCAAGAAAGAGCGAAAACAGAAATTAAAAAAAGGGGGCGTGCAGGGGTTCGAACCAGTCGCCCTTGATGAGAGCCTTGGGGTCAAACCAGCTCGGCTAGGCTAGGGGTTCGGTAAGGTAAGGGACTCGGGCCTACTAGACCAAACTACCGGGCTCTGACTCGAGGCGGAGAAACAAGCAGCACGCCCGAGGCAACGGCGTTCTGGCCGCTCTGTGACCTCGAACAAGATGGAGTGCGCGGGAGAACACCACGGAAGCGAAGGGGCCGAACCCGGCGGGAATCGCGGCATCCACGCCTGACCAACTACTCGAACCCAAAAACTTGGACATGTGAACACGCCCGGTAGCGATAAGAACACGGATCGGAACCTGCACTACGGTGATCTAACGGCGATAGGAAGGAGCAGGAGGAAGTAGGTTATACCTCCTTACCCAAGGACAAGAAAAGCGGCGACGGAGGTGATCCTGCGGCGATGGAGTCGTGCTCAACCGCCGGGTTCTGACCGAGAAGAAGATGTAAGCGAAGCGTCGACGAACTTGGCGATCCGGGCACCGTAGTCGACGTCGTGGACGAAGTCGACGACGAGGAAGAAGATGGACGCGGGCCGCAGGGTTGGGGTGGCCGGAGAGCACGCCGGCGACGAGGCGCGCTCTCGGATCACGCCGGAGCGGGGCGGCGAATCTGGTGGTTACTCACTGGCGGCGGCGGCGAGAGGGAGAGGGAAACCCTAGGGATCGCGTGGACACGAAGAGGGATAAGTAGGGGCTAGGCGGGGTCGAGCTCACGCTCCCTCATGCTCGGGGTCCCCATGGCGTGGCGGGAGGAGAGGGAAAAGGTGGGTGAAGTGAACAGCCATTGTCGCTGCCAGGCGGGACCGGGCGCGTCCACGTGGAGAGGCACTAAGCGGGGTATCTTGGCTGCAGTGCTGTGAGCAGGAGAGAGAAGCGAGCGGGCTGGGCGCTCTCCCACAGGCTGAGGGGTTGAAGGGAGCTGGGCGGCTTGGAGGCGGAGCCCAGTCGAGAGGACTCATTTGAGGCTGCCATCACTGCTGCTGCCTTCTTTTCTTTTTCCTTTTTAAAACCAAAAAGAAGAGAAAAGAAAGCACAGGGAAAAATGAGAAGAGTTGGAGTAAAAGGAAAATATCCCCAAACTCCTGGAATTCTCCACAATTTTAATAAATTGTAATGGGCATTTTTTTAGAGGTAAAAATAAGACAAGTTTGGAAATATTTCAAACTTGTGTCATTTTGAACCTGACCAAAACAACTTCAAATGAGGAGATTTTTGGCAGAGAGGTTTAGTGCAAAGAGCAAGATTTGCGGAGAAGATGAACATTAATTGAGAAAGGGAAGATAGCACTTGATAAGGAAAGAAGTAGAGGGAAGGAGGAGATGGTAATGCAAAATGAGAATGGCACATGCAACAACATAACATGTGAGAGGTCACCACAAACACATGATAAGAATGGAATGCAAGATGACAAGAGAACACAAATGCAATATGGTAAGAAGAGCAAAACAAAGAAAAGAGAAACCCACATAACCAAACAAGATGAGGCCAAGCATGACAAGACCCACAAGAATTGGATGAGGTCAAAATGATATATTGCCCAAAAGGGAAGTTTACATCCGTGGTGTTACAACACTCCACCACTACAAGAGGATCTCGTCCGAGATCTAGGACTGAAAGAACTCCGGATATTCGAACGGAGGTGATCCTCGCTCCCGTGTAGCTTCTCGGTCGAATGGTGTGACCACTTCACTTTCAGGAATTTGATTGACTTGTTGCGAGTCTTGCGCTCGGTTTCTTCAAGAATAGCAACGGGGTGCTCATGATAAGAGAGATCTTCTTGAAGGTCAATCTCTTCGAAGTTGATAGTGCGTTCAGGAGTCTTGAAGCACTTGCGAAGCTGTGACACATGAAACACATCGTGCACGTTTGCAAAGTTGGATGGAAGTTCAAGTTGATAGGCGAGATCGCCTCTTTTCCCAATGATCTTGAAAGGACCCACGTATCTAGGGGCAAGCTTCCCTTTGATACCCGAAGCGGCGAGTGCCTTTCATTGGAGAGGCGGAGGTAGACATGGTCTCCAATTTCAAAAGTCACATCACGGTGCTTATCATCATAATAGCTCTTCCGGCGCGATTATGCGGCTTTGAGATTCTCACGAATGACTTGGCACATCTCTTACATACGTGATCAAGTCATTGCCAAGAAGTTGGCGTTCACCGTCTCGAGACCAATTGAGAGGAGTACGGCACTTTACGCCATAGAGAATTTCGAATGGGGCCTTGCCCGAACTCGCTTGGAAGCTGTTGTTGTAGGAGAACTTCGGCATAAGGAAGACAATCTTCCCACTTCATACCGAAGGAAATGACACAAGCCACGAGCATATCTTCAAGGATTTGATTAACTTCGCTCGACTTGGCCACTTGTTTGAGGGTGGAAAGCTGTCTTTGAAAGCGAATGTTGGTGCCCATGGCCTTCGAAAAGAATCCCAAAACTTGGAGGTAAAGATGCTGCCACGGTCTCAAGAGATCACTTGAGGAATGCCGTGCAAGGAGACAATCCTGGAGGTGTATAGCTCGCCAACCGAGCTGCTGTGATGGATTCTTTGATAGGAAGAAAATGAGCCACTTTAGTAAGCTTGTCAATGACAACGAAGATAGCATCATTTCCACGCTTGGACTTTGGAAAGCCGATCCACGTAAGTCCATTTCAATATGATCAAACTTCCATTCAGGAATGGCAAGAGGTTGAAGGAGACCAGCTGGTCTTTGGTGTTACCTTTCACTCTTCTGCAGACATCACACTCATTCACGAATTGAGCAATTTCGCTTCATTCGAGTCCACCAATATGACTGCTTGAGGTCATGGTACATCTTCGTACTTCCAGGATGAATGGATAGAAGCGAATTGTGAGCCTCGTTCATAATGACTTTTCGTAGATCACCCTTAGGAACCACAATCCGGTCCTCAAAGAAAAGAGTGTCTCTGTCATCAACGTGGAAGCACTTGTACTTGGAAATGCCCTTGTCGATACCACGTTTCACTTTCTTCACCATGGTATCCAAAAGTTGAGCCTCACGAATCTGATCTTCCAAAGTAGGAGATACTATGAGGTTGGCAAGAAAGCCTTGAGGAACAACTTGAAGATTCAGCTTGCGGAAAGCTTCCACAGAGATCCGGTGAAAGGGCTTGAGGATTAGGCATTGCGATAAGCTTTCCTGCTCAAAGCATCTGCAATGACATTGGCCTTGCCGGAGTATATTCAATACTTGGGTTGTACTCTTGAATCATTTCGACCCATCGAGTGTGCACGAGGTTGAGGTTGGGTTGAGTGAAGATGTACTTGAGACTCTTGTGATCGGTGAAAATGTCCACTTTCCTTCCCAGCAAGAGATGTCTCCAAGTAATCAAAGCTTGGACAACTGCCGCCAACTCAAGATCGTGAGTGGGGTAGTTCTTTTCGTTGGGCTTCAACTGGCGAGAGGTATAAGACACAACTCTCTTCTCTTGCATTAACACAGCACCGAGACCTTGAAGAGAAGCATCACAGAAAACTTCAAATGGCTTGGATTCATCAGAGGAGTCAAGGCAGGAGGCTGTGACGAGTTTCTCTTTGAGGGTATTGAAAGCAACGTCACACTCGGGAGACCGGACATACTTCACATGCTTACGAGAAGGTTGGAAAGAGGCTTTGCAATCTTGGAGAAG
This sequence comes from Aegilops bicornis, assembly GCA_021605145.1. Classification (NCBI taxonomy): domain Eukaryota; kingdom Viridiplantae; phylum Streptophyta; class Magnoliopsida; order Poales; family Poaceae; genus Aegilops; species Aegilops bicornis. The sequence continues at coordinate 451,216,931 of CM038669.1, forward strand.
TTCTCAACGAATCTTGACAATAGCTTGCAAGACCGAGAAAACTGCGTAGCTGCTAGACAATCTGAGGAGGTTCCCAATTCACAATTGCGGACACCTTCTCGGGATTAACAACGATGCCCTTGGCGGAGATGATATGACCAAGATAAAGCACTTCATCAAGCCAAAATTCACATTTGGAGAACTTCGCATAGAATTGATACTCTCTGAGCTTGTCTAGCACCAATCGCAAATGTTTGGCATGATCCTTCTTATTCTTGGAGAAGACCAAAATATCATCAAGATAGACCAAGACAAATTCATTGGTGTAGGGGTTGAAAATGAAGTTCATCATCCGAGAGAAAGTTGGAGGAGCATTGACAAGGCGAAAGACATGACGGTATATTCATAAGAACCAAAACTTGTTACGAATGCCGTCTTGGGAATATCTTGTTCACGAATCACGAATCGATGATACCCCATACGAAGGTCAAGCTTGGAGAACACCGTAGCACCTTTGAGTTGCTCGAAAAGCTCATTGATGTTGGGAAGTGGATACTTGTTCTTGATTGTCTTCTTATTCAATGGACGGTAATCGACACAAAAGTCGATTACATGCCATCCTTCTTCCGGACAAAAGAACACCACAACCCCAAGGAGATGAACTCGATGCGATCAAACCCAGACGCTCTTGTTCATCGAGCTGCTTCTTCAATTCCTCAGCTCATCAGGTCCAAGCTTGTATGGGCGCTTGCAAGCGGGTTCGATGCCGGGCTCAAGATCGATAACTTGAACTCAAGCGGCGATGAGGAGGCATACCCGGAAGCTCTTCTGGAAAGACATCTTGGTACTCACAAACGACTGGAATCTGAGAGATGGCATTCAGTTCGCCCTTCTCATTGAGAGAAAACAACCGAATGGTTTCATCACGAGAGGCATAGATGATCACATCATTAGAAGAATGAGTCAATTGACTTTCCACAGCAGCACAATCAATCTGAGCTTTGTGCTGATAAAGCCAGTCCATTCCGAGAATAAGATCAATATCCGAGTCACCAAGAACAATAGGTTTAGAAAGGAATCTATAATCGCCCATCTTGATAGAAACATCCGGAACCAAAACTCGAGAAGTCATCTCCTTAGCCGGAGAAACAATAGACAAAGGTCTAGGCAAAGCTTGAGTAACCAAATCATGCATAGCCACAAAAGGTCTTGAGATGAAAGAATGCGATGCACCGGTATCAAATAAGACTTTTGCAGGAATATCATTAACTGAGAGATTACCCATTAACACATCAGAAGATTCCTCCGCTTGAGCTGCATTCATCATGTTCACCTTTGCAGACTTAGGGTTATGCTTGACCACTGCATTGCTGGAAGATTTCACAGGAGGAGGAGGCGGAAGGCGCCTCTGGTTGAAGCACTTGTTCGCATAGTGACCTTCTGGCGACATTTGTTGCAAGTGACCTCGAGAGGCGGACGGTGGTAAGGAGCACTTGACCTTGGAGCTTGAGAATTAGACTTGTTACGATAGCTTGGGTTGGGTGGGTGGGAAGATCCACGGCCACCTGAGTTCTTCTCATTTGGTAAGGTGGCCAGACGGAGGAGGGGCAGGTAAAACTTCCGCTGCTTAGCTGCCACTTGAGAGGATGAAGAGGACTGAGCTGCGTCCACGATTCTCTTCTTAGAAGCCTCACATTTGAGCTGGGCAGCTTCTTGCTTGAGCCATGTTGTAGAAATCATCATACTTATCTGGCTCAAACAACACAAGAGGTAATTGCAGATCTTCTCTCGAGACCACCTCTGAATCGATAGATCATACTCTTTTCATCAGTGCGTCTTGCTTAGCAAAAGCAAGCGAAGCTTGAACTGGATATTGTATTGATAGACAGACATGGTGCCTTGCTTGAGATTGCGGAACTCCTCACGCTTGCTCTCAACAACACTTTTCGGAATGTGATGAGCTCACGAAATCACGGCGGAACTCATCCTGTAATGACACGACCTCCTCTGGAATCTTTGTATTCTTTGGTACCACTCGGCAGCTTGATCCTTGAGTTGAAACGATGCAAACTTGACAAAGTCCTCGTGTCCGACATTGCTACAATCAAAGTGCTTGCAGATATCCACTAACCAATAAATCGTCAGCGTCTGTGGCCTCGACACAGAAACTGAAAGACTTCGGCTGATTAGCGAGGAACTGACTGAGAGTAGCAAAGTGTGGCTGATGGTTGCCTTGACCTTGATTGCCTTGATTGCCTTGATTGCCTTGATTGCCTTGCCCCTGAGTACGTTCTTGCAAGAGCTGCAAAATCATCTGAGCATTGGCATTGGTGGCTGCCATGATAGCTTGCCAGGCCTCTGAAGGCGGAGGTGGAGGTGGAGGTGGAGGGTTCGACCATCCCCATCATTGCGATCCGGATTGAGACGCGTTGGCGGAGCCATCTGAAGAGGGTGACATCCGTTAGTCCTTTGATAGACAAATTGATAAGTAGAATCAACGGATAGAAATTGCAACTTATAGTCTTCACAATAAACATTCGAACAAGAATGAGCGAATGAATTCCAAAGTTAATCATCACACGTCCATTAAGGTGAGAAGCCACTTAGATAAAGATATGGAAACAACATCATCTTAGACACAAATCGAATATCACAACTGAAAACAAAAGGTTGGCTTCTAGAATGAGCGGAACAAACGCATGATAGAGATTTCGCCCAAAGTGTTCGTGGTGGGGCCCACACGGACCTGACGATATAAGCGGCAAATCACGAATGACTAACAAGGCGTCCCGAATCAGCATAGCCAAGGATTCTTTAAGGCGTCTCGCGACCATCAGAATCGACCGTGAATGGGCGGACCACTGGACGTTGGACCCCAATCTCAAATCATACATCCGTCGGAAAGATATCATGTAAGCTACTAGAATTCCCACCTATAAACTCCCGAAACTTTACGGTTATGCAATCTGGTGTTGGGGATCTGGGGACACAAAATATATCACCCAAACTAACAATACCTAGATCCGGTGTATCCATCCGTCAACACATAACCAAGAAATCCTCGGAAATCGTGGTACCTCGACCTTGAAAAACATCCGTTATGCAAGTCATGGCAATACTCCCTTTTCGCCTCGATCTTGGGCTATCGAGGTTATCTCACCAACAACTGCACAAAAGAGATTTCGATGTCGGCAAAACTCGTGTATTCCAGAATCGCAACGATAAAATTGTGGCGACAACACCTCGGAGCTCAACTCCCGGGACACCGCCACAACCCCTAAATGTCGAGGCACCAAGAACAATGTTCTCGTCACAAAACCATCGGAACGATTCCAAGATACCCACGTGATCCTAAAATTTTTTTAGTGAAATTTGAGAAGAGAAGAGTCAAAACTCTCGTCGGGATACCTCACGAAGCGATGAAGGGACCGAGGAGTAAAAAGAATCCTACTCTCCGATATATATAATCCTAAGACTCAAAACATTTTCCATTCTAGACTCAACAACGCCAAGAAACAATCAAGTAGGGGGCTCCTAAGTCGGGAAGGCTCTGATTACCAACTTATAACGCCCCCGATGCGGCTATAACTCCCACGTGTCGAGGCACGACTTAGAGGCATAACCGCATTGAAAGCAATGTCGCAAGTGAGGTAATCTTCACACAACCCATGTAATAAATAAGGGAAAGAGGTACATAGTTGGCTTACAAATGCCACTTCACACAATACATAAATAAACATCCATCATTCAGAGTACACTCAAGGTCCGACTACGGAACCAAAATAAAAGAAGATACCCCAAATGCTACAGATCCCCGATCGTCCCAATCGGGCACCACTCATCGATCATCGTGAAAAAGACATAGTAATGCTGACCACGTTCCTCGTCGAACTCCCACTTGAGCTCGGTTGAGTCACACCTTGACCGCATCGTCGGCACCTACAACTGTTTTGGGAAGTATCTGTGAGTCACGGGGACTCAGCAATCTCACACCCGCGAGATCAAGACTATTTAAGCTTATAGGAAGGACAGAGTAGTAAAGTGGAGCTGCAGCAAAGCGACTAGCAAATATGGTGGCTACATCGCAAAAGAGAGCGAGAAGAGAAGCAAGGCACGGTCGTGAAACTAATAGCGATCAAGAAGTGATCCTGAACTACTTACGTCAGACATAACTCCAACATCAGTGTTCACTTCCCGGACTCACGAGAAGAGACCATCATGGTTACACACGCGGTTGATGTGTATTTTAAATGAGGTCAACTTTGAGTTTTCTACAACCGGACATTAACAAATTCCCATCTGCCTCATAACCGCTGCACGGCTTTGAAAGATATTACCACACGGGTGTCCCAACTTAGCCCATTATAAGCTCTCACGGTCAACGAAGGATTATTCCTTCTACCGAAGACCCGATCAATCTCGAATCCCGGACTACAAGACATTTCGACGAATAAAACAAGACCAGCAAAGCCGCCCGATTGTCTTGACAAATCCCGATAGGAGCTGCACATATCTCGTTCTCGAGCACATCCGGATGAGCAGTCCATACAACTAAAACCAGACCTCAAGTTGCCTTGAGGCGGCTACAGGGCTCTAGTTCGCCAGACACTCGAAGGAGCACTGGTCCGGGGGTTAAAATAAAGATGACCCTCGGGCTCGCGAAAACCGGGGAAAAAGGCTTAGGTGGCAAATGGTAAAACCAAAGTTGGGCCTTCTTTGGACGAGTCTTATTCAAAGCGAATCGTCAAGGGGTCCCATAAATCACCCAACCGTGTAAGGAACGAAATCAAGGAACATAACACCGGTATGACGGAAACTAGGGTGGCAAGAGTGGAACAAAACACCAGGCATAAGGCCGAGCCTTCCACCCTTTACCAAGTATATAGATGTGTTAAACATAGCAGATATATATATATTGTGATATCCCCAACAAGTAAACATGTTCCAATAAGGAACAAGAACTCCATGTTCCAACAAGGAACAAACTTCAGCTTCACCTGCAACTAGCAACGCTATAAGAGGGCTGAGCAAAGCGGTAACATAGCCAATCAACGGTTTGCTAGGAAAGGATGGTTAGGGGCTGACATGGCAATATGGGTGGCATGACATAGCAAGTGGTAGGCATCGCAGCATAGGCATAGCAAAGAAGCGAGCAACTAGCATAGCAAAGATAGAAGTGATTTCGAGGGTATGATCATCTTGCTGCAATGTTCTCGAGTTGTCGAAAGCCTGATCCTCGTAAGCGTTCTCAACAGGTTCCTCGGTCACGTACCGTCTCCGGCTCTACCCAAAGCAACAACACAAACAAAGGAACCACAATAAATCACGGTGCAATGCACAATCAACATGATGCAAAACATGGCATGATCATGAACTTGCTCAAATGCAGAAACTAATGCCACCACTGAGTTGGTGGGATTTTTCTACCCCAAAAACATATATAATATGTTAGGGTTACCGTAGAGAAATCAACACAAATGCACCAAGTCAAAACCTGCCTAAAATGGTTGTTAACAGAAATGGCATTTTCCATATTTGGAAACGTCGAGAAATGGACTTGCACGAAATGGAAAGAGAGGCTATCCGAGAAAGCGAAACGCGGGGATAAGGGAAAAAATATAAGGAAGAGGGCGCTGAGAGGCTGACTGGTGGCCCTACTGTCATAGAGACAGTGGTTTAGCAGGTTTAAAAAAGGGGGGAAGAAAAACAGCCTCGGGGGGAATCGAACCCGGGCCTCCCCGTTGGAACTCTGCCTCTGCTACCACTGAGCTAGGCGGCGGCGACTGACAGAGAAAGGCCTCGGCCCCTCAACTACTGCTACTGCAGAGGAGACGAACCGAAGAAAGAGCGAAAACAGAAATTAAAAAGGGGGGAGGCGCGCCTGGGATTCGAACCCAGGTCGCCGCGGTGAGAGCGCGGGGCGCAAACCAGCTCGGCTGGGCTAGGAGGTTCGGTAAGGTAAGGGACTCGGGCCTACTGGACCAAACTACCAGGCTCTGACTCGAGGCAGAGAAACAAGCAGCAACGCCCGGCGAAACAGCAGGCGTTCTGGCTGCTGCGGCCTCGAACAAGATGGGTGCGCGGAGAACACCACGGAAGCACGAAGGGGCGAACCCGGCGGGAATCGCGGCATCCACGCCTGCCAACTACTCTGAACCCAAAACTTGGACATGCCGGAGCACGCCCGAGCGATAAGAACACGGATCGGAACCTGCACTACGGTGATCTAACGACGATAGGAAGGAGCAGGGAGGAAGTAGGTTATACCTCCTTACCCAAGGACAAGAAAACGGCGACGGAGGTGATCCTGCGGCGATGGATTCGTGCTCTGAACTTCGCCGGGTTCCTGACCGACAAGAAGTCTGAACCTGGGTCGTCGACGAACTTGACGATCCGGGCACCCGTAGTCGTCGTCGTGGACGAAGTCGACAGCGAGGAAGAAGATGGACACGGCCGCGGGGTTGGGGTGGCGGAGAGCACGCCCGGCGACGGCGCTCTCGAGATCTTTCGGGGCCGGAGGCGAAGCGGCGAATCTGGTGGTTACTCACTGGCGGCGGCGAGAGGGAGAGGAAACCCTAGGGATCGCGTGGACACGAAGAGGGATAAGTAGGGGCTAGGGGCGACGGGTCGAGCTCACGCTCCCTCGTGCTCGGGGTCCCCATGGCGACGCGGGAGGAGAGGGAAAAGGTGGGTGAAGTGAACAGCGTTATCGCTGCCAGCGGGACCGCGCGTCCACGTGGAGAGGCACTAAGCGGGGGTATCTTGTGACTGCGGTCTTGTGAAGACAGGAGAGAGAAGCGAGCGGGCTGGGGCGCTCTCCACAGGCTGCGAGGGGTTGAAGGGAGCTGGGCGGCTTGGAGGCCGGAGCCAGTGGAGAGGACTCATTTGGGCTGCCACTTCTTCTTTGCTGCCTTCTTTTCTTTTCCTTTTAAAACCAAAAGAAGAGAAAAGAAAGCACAGGAAAAATGAGAAGAGTTGGAGTAAAAGGAAAATATCCCCAAACTCCGAATTCTCCACAATTTTAATAAATTGTAATGGGCATTTTTAGAGGTAGAAAAATAAGACAAGTTTGGAAATATTTCAAACTTGTGTCATTTTGAACCTGACCAAAACAACTTCAAATGAGGAGATTTTTTGGCGAGAGAGGTTTAGTGCAAAGAGCAAGATTTGCGAGGAGAAGATGAACATTAATTGAGAAAGGGAAGATAGCACTTGATAAGGAAAGAAGTAGAGGGAAGGAGGAGATGGTAATGCAAAATGAGAATGGCACATGCAACAACATAACATGTGAGAGGTCACCACAAACACATGATAAGAATGGAATGCAAGATGACAAGAGAACACAAATGCAATATGGTAAGAAGAGCAAAACAAAGAAAAGAGAAACCCACATAACCAAACAAGATGAGGCCAAGCATGACAAGACCCACAAGAATTGGATGAGGTCAAAATGATATATTGCCCAAAAAGGGAAGTTTACATCCAGGGTGTTACAGTAAACCAACCCTTCAGACCTTAACCAAACCCCGACCATGCTTCTCGTGCAAGATAGCCACACAGTGAGCCTGACACCTTTTGACAGTCGGTGCCCAACCTATCATCTAAGCCTGTCGATCACGCGCCAGTGACCGACGCCCAATATGTCCCATCCGCAAGCGTGCGAAGGAAGACTCCGTCCCCTTTTCTATAAAAAGGGCACGCTAGCCTCAACCCAGCACAGCACAGCCTCTCCCCCGAACCAAGCCATAATGCCTGGCCCCGTAGTGCACAATGAGACCACAGCAACCAACCTTGGGGGTTTTGTGACCATACTCGCAAACCTCACCCGTCGTGCCTATGCGTTAGAAGAGCCCCCAGAATATGTTGTGTACCAAGGACCCATGAGTGGTGAGAACCGTCAATTCTGGGCCACTATGCACATCTACGATAGGGGTCTGTCGCCAGAACGCCCCTACAGGTTCACCGGAAGGACAACTTCCTTCGAGCCACAATCCATCCAGCTAGCTGCTCGAGAGGCTATAGTTCAACTCCGGCAGTTGTCGCCCAGAGTTAACTGTCGCTCGTTCTACAACTACCCCAGGCGTGAAGGGTATGGTAGACCAGCCCAAGTTGCCAACAGAGATCATGAGACGGATCCTGCATTGTTGCACCTAGTGCGCTATGTAGGTGCTCTAGAGGCACTATTCGATCAAATCACCATTGATCTAATCGCAGCTCGTGGAGAGCTGGTTCGCCGAGCCCACGCAAGCAGGGAAGACGAGCCCGACACCGACAACCCAGTCGTGCTATTCGGACACCCGATCGAGACCCTGAGGTCAGCCCCAGCCATCAACCAAGGTGCTTTGATGACCCCAGAAGTGCTTCGTCGCCTTTGATTGTTGCCAACAACCCCCGCGATGGTCATCATCGCCACCCCGACCCTGCAGCCCCTCAACCACCTCTAGCTAATCCCGACGGTGAGACCCGTGGAGAAGCCTCGACATCCACAAGGCACGCCCGTTTGGATATAAACGAGGTAGACTAAGTCACCCGAGTAGTTCCTCGCTTTGTAATCGTGTGACCTTGTAACTAAACGCGGCATGTTGTTGTGCCTCTGTTTTAATAGTAACCTTGCATAATTGTGTCAGCCTACAGTTGCATTTTTATTCCCGGCACAGCTGCCACCAACCGACCCCGACGACACCCACAGTAACACGTCCCTTTTGTGAGATATGTGTATCTGTGGCTTTGACCCCGACCCTTGAAGCTAAACTGGCAAATTTATTACCTTTCACCACGGTAAATAACCCAGCCCAGATGCTATATAAGAAGGCCACCTCGTGACCTTGCCAAGCACTCCTCCCCTCGTGCACCACCCTCACAACCATTTCCTGCCATGCCAAGCCCTAGTATTTATCTGAGAACCCCAGATGCAACCCCGGGTAGCTTTGTCAAAATATTGTGGGACTTTACCTGCAGTACCATGGGTTCTACCCAGCCACCCCAAAGACGAGCTGTTCAAATCGAGAATCACCCCTTCCACCTCGAAATATTGGGCAGCAGTACACATCCCTCCCGTAGACTCAAACCAAGACCCAACGGAGGTCTCCTTCGTGGGGAAATCTATGCCGACCCCACATATGGCCATAGAAGCTACTGCGTACGAAGCGATTACTCGTCTTCGATTAGCGGTACCCAATGCCAGCGAACGAGGGTATTATTACTTTTCAAGCCGTGCAGCACCCGAAGAAGTAATATCTTTTCCCGGTGGACGATTTGAGCGAGACCCGATCGCCAACCTTGTCCAAAGACGTCAACGCTCAAGAACGTTTGAACCAGCGAGTAAGGGGTTATCTCCAGAGTCTCGCTGATTTGAATCCTCAGATTGCCATCGGAAGACCACTGAGGCCCGACCAGGAGAGACACATCCATCGACTGGTCAATCCACTCCCTCCGATAGAAGAGGAGTGTGTCCCAGTACCAGAGACATTTTCACGGGACCCCGTCCAGTTACCGTTTTTATTATAGACGTCACTGATGTGTTTATTATTGCAACATTTATTATTGCGTTGTAACTTATGCATGGTACCCTGAGTTTGTGCGACAAGTCGATTATTTAGTTTCTATTTATTTGAGTAGTTTTTGATGTGGTTTAATGCTAAATTTTACTGATTTCTCTCGCGAAAAATCTTGGAGTGAGACTTCCTTTCACTGTATTGCTACCTTGAATATCTTCTCACGACATGAATAATTTTTATTCACGCAGCACCACGACAGCAGACCCACAACCACTCGGACTCTTACACTGCTTACAAAGACACGTAACTGTGTTGCATCTCACCGACCCCCTTCCTAAGCGCACCACATCCTCCAAACGAGAGATTAGTGGATAATCATCCGGATACTAGTCACCTCCGATACACCGACAACAGTTAACACCCGGCATCACACCTAGTCCTCATGATCACCGCCACCACGGAGAGCCAGCACCCGAGCGGTAGCATCACGGCGATCATCGAGGATCATCGCGCACAGGAGCACGGAGAGCCCCAAAGATCGCCGCCAGCCCTCCATGAACCGGGATCATGTACCGATCCGGCACCGCCTCGCCATTAGAGCCTCGTCTCGAGCTCCACAAGCGATAATGGAGGAGAAGGAGGAGGAGAAGCAAGGCCAGGTGCGAAGAAGAAGAAGGAGCACCGCGGTCGTTTTATAGCTCGAGATCGGTGTACGGTGGGCGAAGTCCACCAGCGCCGCTCGTCGGCCGATCGCCGGTGTTCGGAGGCGAATCCACGAGCAAAGGCCGACAGACACCTGCCCGCGAGGTGAGTGCATCGCTGCCGGCAGCTAGCACGCCACAAGACTACTACAAAGAGACTGGCGTAGATGCCCTACGCGCTAGGCATCGCCGGTGGAGAAAGCGCGGGAAAGCGCGCGGGAGAGAGGAAGAAGAAAGAGCCAGAGGAAGAAGAAGAGACTGACAGTGGGCCCTGGGTCCACCTCTCAGCCAGAGGGAGCACAGTGCTCTCGGGTACGACCAGCGTATTCTAGAATTTAGAATTCATTCTAAATTTACTACGTCCAGCGTAGAAATCGCTCGTTTTTCCTAAAACGTGGATTTTTCCACACAATGCCAGTGTCCCACACTGTAGTTTCACACCACTTATTGCCCTCTCACTGTAGCCGCTTTTTACCGTTTAAGTAAAGTAATTGTTTTGATTTGGTAAAAGTAGTATTTTCATAAAAACAATCCTTAGCAAATCTCGAGGACGAGATTTTTCTTAAGGGGGGTAGTGTTGTAACACCCCAAAATTTTAACCATGTTTTAATTATTAAAATTTTGCTAGGAATTTAATAATTTTGCTTTTTGGATTTTCTGTTGATTTCAGAACCCCTTTTCTTTAATATTGAGGAGCTTTACCCAAGTGGAAACTTTCCAAAAATGTATTGGACTTCTATGATTTATTTATTTAATTATTTCTCTCTGAATTTTATTCCTTAAAATGACTTCCATTAGTTTTGGAGCTCTTTTTGAACTACAACCATTTGAGTAATTTAACTAAAATTCCAACCAAAATTTGGAGATGTCATGTGATGTTTCTAAATCACTTTTATGCAAAAATATATTTCATTCATTGAATATTTTGAGTTCTACACCTAATTTTCAAATCTAGTCCAGTGGGCAGTTTTTCACTACAGCCTATTTAAATATTTCTTTAAAGCCTCCACCAAAATTATGGGATGTCAGTGGTAGCATGCAGTCCAACTTTATGCAAAAACCTAGTGATGTTCTTTTGAAAAATTGAGTGAATCAACCTCTTTTTCATTCTGGTCCAGCCTTGTGATTTCTACTGCAACCCTATTTATTTTTGCTCTAGTGACCTTGTGCTTTCTCCTGCTTGTAGTCAACCCTACAAAACCCCTAAGTCCAGGAGCATGCACCCATTGGGACATTTTTGGTTCATGTAATGATGCCATTTACCCCCTGTCCAGAATTGAAGTTTTGCAAAACTTGCACTAACAAGTTTCTTCATTTGGCAAACTAACCTCACCACCCTCTCATGCATCTAAAGAGACCCCACTCTGGAAGATTTGACCACCCCAAGTACTGCCTAGATGCCTCCGGCATTTCGTCAAACACCCTGTGTGCATAGACAGATTTGGCATGGTTGTAGGTTTTGTGTTGTGAACTTCCCCCTTGTCCAAACCAAGTTGTCTAGTAGCCTTCTAGCTGTCTCTAACCTAGGCCTGTGGATTTGAAGTGGCTCTCTAGCAATTTTGGTCTCCCTGGCATTTCGTCGAACGAGTGCCGTGCACGCCCGGAGCGCGAGCAGAGCGCGCGTTTTGCACGTGCTCGCGTCCGAGCCAGCACGCCCCCTGGATAAGTTTCCCCGAGCTCATCCTGATCCTCTCCCTCTCGCCGCGTCACGCCAGAAGCCCCGACCGCCCCCTCGCCCCTGCAGCGTCGCCACAGCAAGCCTCTTGGCGGCACGCCTACGGCCGCATCCGCCCCTGCCATGGGCGGCACCGCCCAAACCACCGAAACACGCCAGCTGGCCTCCTTAGACAGTGGAGCGTTCGTCGTTTTCCCCTGAAACTAGCCAGCCACCGCCACGTCGCCCTGCAGCACAGTAGGGCGGTCCGCCGACGAGATGATCCACGGCCACCGCGAACCGACATGGATGTGCTATAAAAGGAGGCCCCCGAGCTCCTCCGAGCACTCAGGCAGCCTCACACCGTCCTCCTAGTGCCCCCGTTGCCATTAATTGAAGAGGAAAAGGCCGTCTTCACCCTCTCCGATCAGCTCGGCTGCCGCCTCATCCCGGTTCACCCCGACGCCACCGGGGCCTCCCCCACCTTTCCATCACCACCACTCGACGCCTCTTCGTCTCGCGGAGCCGCCCAGACCCCCAACTACGATGGAGCATCACCCTAGCCCGAGCCCCCAAATCGACTGAAACCTTCCCTCCGCCGCAGTGCTCGCCACCGGCGATTCCCTCCACCCACTACTACAAAAAGGGCTATAGATGGAATGGCCACTAATGGCGCACCTGTGATGTGGTGCGCCATTACTATATTCTAATGGCGCACCATGTCTCGGTGCGCCATTAGTAATATATTACTAATGGCGCACACAGGTGTGGTGCGCCATTAGTAGTTTTGGAAAAAAACATAAAAAATGTTACTAATGGCGCACCGTTGCATAGTGCGCCATTACTAATTGACATAGTAATGGCGCACCACATCCGTCGTGCGCCATTAGTAGTTTTGAAAAAAAAGGAAAAAAATATAAAAAATTGTTACAAATGGCACACCATGTCTCGGTGCGCCATTACTAGTTTTAACTAGTAATGGCGCACTTTCCACTGGTGCGCCATTACTAAGTTTTTTTCAAAAAAAATAAAAAAATATATCAATTTTTTTTTAAATTTTTGTCAAAACTACTAATGGCGCACCGTGGTATGGTGCGCCATTACTAGTTGAACTAGTAATGGCGCACCATGCCACGGTGCGCCATTAGTAACTTGGCCACCACTTCCGCCGAATGCACCCCCCCTGTGGATCGCCTTTTCAGTTTTAAAAAAAATAAAAGAAAATGATGGAAATGTCAAAAAAATAAAAGAAAATATGTTTCCCATGTGATATGTGCTCTAGTTTTTGGGAAAAATTACAAATATGAATTCTGACTTTATTTGCAAAATGTCTCCGAAATTTGTAAAATGGGCATAACTTTTGCATACGAACTCGGATGAAAAAGTTTTTATATGAAAATCATCTACTCGAAAAGTTACATCCAAATTTAACTGGGGGAACCCCGTTAAACATTTTCAAAATCCCCAAAAACCTAACAGAAAAAAAGTTACGGGGCTTTCAAGATCTAGCGGCAAAAATATTCAAAAAATTTCAAAATTACTGGTGGCGCACCGTTGGATGTGGTGCGCCACTAGTAATGTAAAAAATGGTTTTGAATTTTTTTGAATTTTTTTCAAAAAATGATACGTAATATGACCGGAAGTTTGAAATATTTTTCAAAATTTCATCATAGTCATGAACATGAACAAAGTCCTAGACATCAACAAGGTATAACTTGATTGATATGCTAGATATATCAACAAGTGCTCGTGAAGTGAGCTGCTTTGGGGTTGGATAGAACTCTGAAGTTAAGCGTGCTTGGGCTGGAGTAGTGTGAGGATGGGTGACCTTTCGGGAACTTTGACCACGGAGTGCGATTTGACCTGAGATTAAGCATATTGACCCGAGATTAAGCCATAGTGAACTGAGATTAATAAAAATTTGAAAAAAAACTAAAAAAAATTTGAAAAAACTTTGAAAAAAAAATTTTGAAAAAAATTTTTGAAAAAAATTTGAAAAAAAATACTAATGGCGCATCACCGGGTAGTGCGCCATTAGTATGCCGCGGTTACAAATGGCGCATCCAAAGGTGGTGCGCCATTAGTATGCCAAAGCACCTGGGTATACATGGCCCCTGGGAGGCATACTAATGGCGCACCCTGGCCTATACTAATGGCGCACCAGCAGTGCGCCATTAGTACCGAATACTAATGGCGCACCAGGTGGTGCGCCATTAGTAAAAAATACTAATGGCGTGCTATTAATGGCGCACCACAGATGCGCCATTAATAGCCATACTAGGTGCGCCATTAGTAGGGGTTTTTCTAGTAGTGACCCCCGACAACCCTACAACCACCGGAAGGACCGCCCTAGATCCGCGGATCCATACCCGCCCTAAGCTCCCCGCGAGGAACCGCCGTTCGCCGGCGACGATCGCCGGAATCCCGCCTCTGCTCGGGCAGAGGAAGAGGAGGGAGTGGAGACTAGTCAAACATGGCTAGTGGGCCCCCTGGACCCACTGTCAGTGACTCCTAGCGCGGTCCACGCTGGATAAGTGGGGGAGTAAAACCTCAAGTACGCCTCCTCTGCCCGAAAGCGTAATCTCATTTGAAACGTTTTCTTTTTTTGTTTTTATTAAAAACAGATTTTTACCAAAACTTTGACCAGCTATAACTTTGTTAATATAACTCCAAATGAGTTGATTCTTTTTCCTACCTCTCTCAAATATTGTCTAGTTTATTTTAAGATTTATTTCAAAAATTCTCGGACAACTTTTTGGTACTGTTTTTTAAACTACATTTTGATTCAAAATTATTTTAAATAGGATTTTTGTAGAGAGGAGAAAGCTTTCAAGAGTTTTGGAATGCACCCTGCCTCCCCACGACTTGAAGGAAAGCATTCTAAACCCTCGCATAATATTGTGTGTGTTATTTGTCACGGTGACAACACCACCTTGACACGGGGTATACGTCATTTTATGTGATAATGTGTTCCTACTCATGAGTGCATATTAATGATTTCATGCTATTGGAGTTTGATATGGTTGTGATGGTAATCACCGTCATATGCCTTTCATGCGTACCGGAAGGGAATCCGGGGAAGCCTCTGTCTTGGGTAGACACAGTCTTGTCCCTAATCCTCCGTCGAGACAGTCGCGTCTGGTATGGCATGAGGGGCTATGTCGCGTGGTGTTTCTGTCTGTTGGTTGAAGTATATATTGTTATGCTAATCATGCAGAGAATATTTAAACCTCCTGAGTCGACCGTAGATCGAGTCTTGTTCCAGTAACCCCCATACTTGTTTCGTGCTGCCACTTGTCCCTGCCATAGGTAGGGTACGGTTCAGTAAGTTTTCAACCCCTTTCCTAGCACACACCGTCATGCAGAGGCCATGGTGGAAGATACCGGAGGCATCCGGTAGGCAAGCCACCTGGTCCGGGAGCATGGGTGTTTCGGTTGTAGCCGAAGGGGTAGCTCCCCTAGTTTCCGCGCGGTATAAATTTTGTGATCCCATGTTACTTCGAGGTTGTAGCCTCCCCACTTAGAGTTTCGCTTAACGGGTGTCATGGGTGATTCCAGACACCGGTAAGTTAGGCTGGTGTGTGCGGATAGGTGTGTTGTCAATTAAAAGGCCGTAGACGGAATTAGTCCCGGTGGACTAAAGGAATCCGTTACCCGTGGGTAAAGAGTACACTTTCTGCAGAGATTAAACCTATTTGAATAGCCGTGTCCATGGTTAAAGATTACAGTCTGGGATGGGTCAAGTGTCGGTCTTAGTGTCGGTCTTCGGAGGAGAAACTGTTAAACCAGAACTGGGATCACGACTTGTGACTTGTGATGATCATGATTATTATTTGTTGTGGACTAACCCGTTATATTATTGGAATTATCGAGTATCCCTGGGATGGTTCTACCTCTGGATATTCACTGTAATTATTTATAAGCCCATTATGTGGTGTCATTTGAGGCCTAACTGTGGCATGCTTGTTATTTCTTTACTTTATAAGCCCTTTATGTGGTGTCGCTGAGACGCCCGACTGTGGCATGTTGTTATGTATTTACTTTATAAGCCCTTTATGTGGTGTCGCTCTGACGCCCGACTGTGGCATGCTTGTTATTTATTTACTTTATAAGCCATTTATGTGGTGTCGCTCAGACGCCCGACTGTGGCATGCTTGTTATTTATTCACTTTATAAGCCCTTTATGTGGTGTCACTCAGACGCCCGACAGAGGCATGCTCGTCGTTTACTAATCTTTCGAGGCGTCGCTTCAGACACCCAATCGGTGAATTTTATTACTACTATGTTATTGCATATCCATGTACATAAATAACCTGCTTGCATGCATCACAGATTTTTTTTGTGACTGACGTCATGATCATAAAATATTTCAGAACATCATTATCATTGTTATATTATACCCGTGTTCATAATGTTTGCGAGTACATTCAAAAGTACTCACTGGTTTGTCCCTGGCTATTGTCTTGGCCAGATTTCTTGCACGGAGAGGAGCGACCGTGATGACAGCCCTGGAACCTAAGCAATGGTGATAGCAGCCTCGCGAAGATAGGAGTTATCCTGGTCAGCTGTTCCTGTGGGAAATGGAGTCCCATAGACGCTAATGATCCACAAACCGCTTCCGCCATCAACCACTAGAAACCATTTGTTGTACTCCACAGCCGTAATGGTTTTGTACTGCATATTTTGTATTTTGCTTGGAATTTCTGTATCAAGTTGGTGCCTCATCAGCTAACAGTAATCCTAGGGCTGGTGAGCACAAGGGCCATTTTCTGGAAATTAATACCCGGAAAACCGGTTCCGACACCTCAATACGTAGAACTCGATATTTTATGTGGTGATGTGATCATTTGCATGAATGAAACCTTCCTTGCTGTTAGAGATGGACATGCTTGTGATAGTGATCATCCTCGTATGCCTTTCATGCCGACCGGAATGAAAAACGGGAAAGTCTCTGTCTTGGGTAGACCCGAGCTTGTCCCTAGTTCCTCGTCGAGACGAGTGTGTCCGGAATGGCATGAGGGGTATGATGAGTGGTGATTCTGTCTGTTAGATGAAATATATTTGTTATGCTAATCATGCAGGGAATACTTGAACCTCCTGAGTCGACCATAGATCGAGTCTTGGTCCAAGAACCCCATACTTGTTTTCAGACTACCACTTGTCTATACAACAAGTAGGGTGCAGTTCGATGAAGTCGTCAACCCCTTTCTAGCACACACCGTCTGTAGAGGCCATGGTGGAAGATACCGGTTGTAGCTGGTAGGCAGGCCACCTGGTCCGCGGGCATGGGTGTTTCCGGTTGAGACCGAGAGGGGAGGCCACCCCTTAGAGCGCGCGATATAAAATTGATCCCATGCTACGCGAGATTGTAGCCTCCCCACTTTGAGTTATGCTTGACAGGCGTCGTGGGTGATTCCAGACACCGGTAAGTTAAGCTGGTGTGTGCAAGTTAGGTGTGTTTTCAACTAAAAGACCGTAGATGGAATTAGTCCTGATGGACTAAAGGAATCCGTTACTCGTGGGTAAAGAGTACACCCTCTGTAGAGAATAAACCTATTCGAATAGCCGTGTCCATGATTAAGGATTACAGTCTGGGATGGGTCAAGGGTTGGTCTTAGTGTCGGTCTTCGGAGGAGAAGCTGTTAAACCAAACTTGGATACCGACTTGTGACTTGTGAGGACCAGGATTATTATTTTGTTATGGACTAACCCATTATATTATTTGAATTATTGATTATCCCTGGGATGGTTCTACCTCCTGGATACTCACTGTGATTATTTATAAGCCCTTTACGTGGTGTCGCTGAGGCGCCCGACTGTGGCATGCTTGTTACTTATTTACTTTATAAGCCCTTTATGCGGTGTCGCTGAGACGCCCGACTGTGGCATTCTTGTTATTCATTTACTTATATGCCCTTTACGTGGTGTCGCTGAGACGCCCGACTGTGGCATGCTTGTTACTTATTTACTTTATAAGCCCTTTATGTGGTGTCATTTGAGACGCCTTGACGTGGCATTCTTGTTATTCATTTACTTATAAGCCCTTTATGTGGTGTCGCTGAGACGTCCGACTGTGGTATGCTGGTTATTTATTTTACTTTATAAGCCCTTTATGTGGTGTCGCTCAGACGCCCGACTGAGGCATGCTTGTTATTTACCATCAATTCGAGACGCCGCTTCAGATATCCGAATGGTGCTTTTTATTCCTACTCTGTCATTACATATTCATTGTTACATATTAATAACCTGCTTGCATGCATTAAGGATATTATTTTTTATGACTGACGTTGTGATCATAAAATATTTTCAGAGCATGATTATCGGTTGTTATATTATACCTGTGTTCATAATGTTTGCGAGTACATTCAAAGTACTCACTGGCTTGTCCCTGGCTATTGTCTTGGCCAGATTTCTTGCGTCGAGAGGAGCGTTGCGATGACAGCCCCGGAACCTACGCAATGGTGATAGCAGCCTCGCGAAGATAGGAGTTAACCTGGTCAGCTCTTCCTGTGAGAAATGGAGTCCCATAGACGTTGATGATACACAAACCGCTTCCGCCATCAACCACTAGAAACCATTTGTTGTACTCACAGACCAGAATGGTCTTGTACTGCATATTTTGTATTTTCCTTGGAATTTTTGTATCAAGTTGGTGCCTCATCAGCTAACAGTAATCCTGGGGCTGGTGAGCACAAGGTCCATTTTCTGGAAATCAATACCCGAAAAACCGGTTGCGACAAACTTGGTATCAGAGCCAGGCTGACCATTGGCTAATCCTATCTTAGCCAGGTCGAAAAACCTAGGTAAGCCAAACCACCAGACCTTAACCTAAACCCAGCCAAGCTTCTCGTGCAAGATAGCCACACAGTGACCCCGACACTTTTGGCAGTCGGTGCCCAACCTATCAACCTAGCCTGTCGATCACGCGCCAGTGACCGACGCCTATAATGTCTCATTCGCAAGCGTGCGAAGGAAGACTTCGTCCCCTTTTTCTATAAAAAGGGCACGCTCGCCTCAACTCAGCACAGCACAGCCTCTACCCCAGATCGAGCCATAATGCCTGGCCCCATAGTGCACAATGAGACCACAGCAATCAACCTTGGAGGTTTTGCGACCATACTCGCAAACCTCACCCTTCGTGCCTATGCGTTAGAAGAGCCCCAGAATATGTTGTGTACCAAGGATCCATGAGTGGTGAGAGCCGTCAATTCTGGGCCATCAGTGCACATCTACGGTAGGGTCTGTCGCGAACGCCTACTGTGTTCACCGGAAGGACAACTTCCTTCGAGCCAAAAGCCATCCAGCTAGCTGCTCGAGAGGCTATAGTTCAACTCCGGCAGTTGTCGCCCAGAGTTAACTGTCACTCGTTCTACTACTACCCCAGACGTGAAGGGTTTGGTAGACCACCCCAGGTTGCCAACGAAGATCACGAGACGGATCCTGCATTGTTGCATCTGGTGCGCTATGTAGGTGCATTAGAGGAACTGTTCGATCAAATCACCGTTGATCTGATCGCAGCTCGTGGAGAGCTGGTTCGTCGAGCCCCGACGAGAGGAGAAGACCAGCCCGACGCCGACAACCCGGTCGTGCTGTTCGGACAACCAATCGAGACCTTGAGGTCACCCCCAGCCATCAACCAAGGTGCTTTGATGACCCCAGAAGTGCTTCGTCGCCTTTTGGGAGCACACTCCAACGGGATTGTGGCCAACAATCCCCGAGATGGTCATCATCGCCACCCCGACCCTGCAGTTCCTCAACCACCTCCAGCTAACCCCGACGGTGAGACCCGTGGAGAAGCCTTGACATCCTCAAGGCAGGCTCGTTTAGATATAAACAAGGTAGACTGAATCACTCGAATAGTACCGAGTCTCAGTGTATCCACGTCTTATAATCGTGTGACCTTGTAAATCAACGCAACCTGTTGATGTGCCTCTGTTTTAAATAGTAACCTTGCATAATTATGTCAGCACGCAGTTGCATATTTTTCCGGGCACAGCTACCAAAACCACCCCGACGACCCCCACAGTGATACGTCACTTTAGTGAGATATGTATCTGTGGCTTTGACCCCGACCCTTGGAGCTGAGCTGGCAAATTAATTACCTTTCACCACGGTAAAATGACCCAGTTCCAGTGCTATAAGAAGGCCACCTCGTGACCTTGCCAAGCACCCCTCACCTCAGGCACCATTTCTTGCCATGCCAAGCCCTAGTATTTATCTGAGAACCCCAGATGCAACCCCGGGTAGTTTTGTCAAAATATTGTGGGACTTTACCTGCAGTACCATGGGTTCTACCCATCCACCCCAATACGAGCTGCTCAAATCGAGGACCACCCCATCCACCTTGAAATATTGGGCAGTAGTACACATCCCTCCCGTAAATCCAAACCAAGATCCAACGGAAGTTTCCTTCGTGGGGAAATCTATGCCAGCTCCACAAATGGCCATAGAAGCGGCTGCACACGAAGCACTTGCCCGCCTTTGATTCGCGGTATCCTATGCCAGTGAAAGAGGATATTATTACTTTCCGAGTTGTGCAGCACCCGGAGGAGTTACATCTTTTCCCGGTGGACGGATTGAGAGAGACCCAGTACTGGCCAACCTAGTCCAGTACGTCATCGCTCAAGAACATTTGACCCAGCGAGTAATGGGTTATCTCCAGAGTCTCACGGATTTAAATTCTCAGATCGCCATCGGCAGACCACTGAGGGCCGACCAGGAGAGACACATTAATCGGCTAGTCAATCCGCTTCCCCCGATAGAAGAGGAGTGCATCCCAGTAACAGAGACGTTTTCTCGGGACCCCGTCCAGTTACTGTTTGCATTATAGACGTCGCTGCTGTGTTTATTATTGCAACATTTACTGATATGTTGTAGCTTATGCGTGGTACCCCGAGTTTGTCTTGGCGAGTAAATTATTTAGTTTCTATTAATATGAGTAGTTCTGCTATGCGGTTTGACTCTAATATATTACTATTGTTCTCTCGCGAAAAATCCTGGAGTGAGATTTCTTTTCCCTGAGTTGCTGCATCGTATATCTTCTCACGACTTGGATTATTTTTATTCACGCAGCACCACAACCACTCGAACACATACACTGCTTGCAATAAAAACACGTAACCGTGGAGTATTTGTTTTTCAAAACAACTCTTAGCAAATCTCGAGGACGAGATTTTTTCTTAAGGGGGGTAGTGTTGTAACACCCCAAAAAATTTAGCCTTGTTTTGTTTATTAAAATTTTGCCAGGAACTTAAAAATTGTTTTCTGGATTTCCTATTGCTTTCAGAACCATTCTTTTCTTTATTATTATGGAGTTTTTACCCCAAGTAAAAACTTTTCAATCATTATTGGACTCATTTACCCTCTCAAATAAAACAATTCTTTTATCAGTGGGATTATTTATATAATTATCTTTCCCTGAGCTTTATTTCTCCAAAAGGGTTTTTCATAAGTTTAGGGTCCCTTTTGCACTGCAACCCTTTTATAAAGTCATTCAAAAATTCCACCAAAATTTGGGGATGCCATGTGATGTTTTTAAATCACTTTTATGCAAAAATATATTTCAATCTTTGGATATTTTGAGTTCTACACCAAGTTTTCAAATCTGGTCAAATCTCACTTTTGCACTACAACCTATTTTAATATTTCTTTAAAACTTCTACCAAAATTTTGGGATGTCAGTAGGAGCATATTATTCCATTTTATGCAAAAATCCAGGGATGTTCTTTGAAAGATTTGAGTGAATCATCCTCATCTTCATTCTGGTGCAACTTGGTGATTTGTACTGCAACCATCTTCTAACTTGCTCCTCTACCCATGAGCTTTCTCCTACTTGTAGTACACCTTACCAAACCCTTAAGACCAGGAGATTGGACCCATTGGGAGATTTTTGGTCCATGCTTTGATGTCATTTACCTTCTGTCCAGAACTGAAGATTTGCAAAACTTGCACTAGCAAGTTTCTTATTTTGCCCAAATGAACTTACCACTCTCTTTTGCACCCAAAGAGGCACTAATCTGGAGATTATGACCACTCCAAGAACTGCCTAGATGCCGCTGGCATTTTGTCAAACACCCTGTGTGCATAGCAGATTTGGCATGGTTGAAAGTTTTGTGTTGTGAACTTCCCCCATGTCCAAACCAAGTTGTCTAGTAGCTTTCTAACTGTCTCTAACCTAGGCATGTTGATTTTCATTGGCTCTCTAGAATTTTGGTCGCCCTGGCATTTCGTCGAACGAGTGCCGTGCACGCCCGGAGCGCGAGCAGAGCACGCGTTTTGCACGTGTCGCGCCCGAGCCGCCGCGCCCCTGGCCTGTTCCCCCAAGCTTATCTTAGCACTCTGCCGCTCGCAGCGTAGGGCCAAGCCTCGACACGTACACCCCACGAGCACCACAGCCCCTCGCCACGTCACCGGCAAGCCAGGAGCTAGCCGCCACGGCCGCCCGACAGCCCCTGCTCAGGTCGGCGCCGCCCGAGCCTCTCCCGCTCGCCACCTGCCCCTGGAGCAGCTCAGACTCATCCACAAGCGCGTCCTCTAGCTCTCGTCGCCGCCACATCGCCCTGACCGCTACAGAGAGCGGTTCGCCGGCGACCTTATCCTCGGCCGCGGAACCGCCATGGATGCACTATAAATAGGACCCCCCGAGCTCGTCCAGGCCTCAAGCAACCTCTCTCACTCCCTCACCGATCCGCTCGTAGCAGTAGGAAGACCAGAGGGGTCGTCTTCCTCATCTCCGGCAATCACAGCCGCCGCCCTTTATCTCGATCACTCCGGCGCCACCAGGGCCTCCCCCTCTCCACTCTCTTCACCAGGGGCTCCCTCTCCCTCTCGTGAGTCCATCCCCCTACTCAATTCTGATCAGGACTCGCCGCAGGAGAAAACCCACTCTGCCCGACGGCCACCGTCCGTTGCGGAGCTCGCCGCCGGCACCTCCGTCCACCCCGGGGATCGTAACGACCACTGATAGGACCGTCTCGACCCCCTGAGCCCGCGGATGGCTTCGGTTTCTCGAACGGTGCCGCCTTTCACCGGCGAGCATCGCCGGAGTCCCGCCTCCGCTCGGGCAGAGGAAGAGGAGGGAGGAGAGAATAGTCAAACCTCACCAATGGGCCAGGCGGGCCCACTGTCAGTGACCCACCGCACCGGTCCACGTGGGTTAAGTGAAGGCGTAAAGGGCAAAGTACGTATTCGACGTATACCAATTCGAAGCGTTTTCTTTTTTAATTCTGTTTTATTAAAAAAACAGATTTTGACCACAACTTTGACTGCCTATAACTTTTTAATTATAACTCCAAATGAATTGATTCTTTTTCCTACCTCTCTAAAATATTGTCTAGTTTATTTTAAGATTTATTTCAAAAAAATTCATACAACTTTTTGGTACTGTTTTTGAAACTATATATTGATTCAAAAATATTTTAATAAGATTTTTGGAGAGAGGAGAAAGCTTTCAAAAGTTTTGGAGTGCACCCTGCCTCTCCACAACTTGAAGGCAAGCATTCTGAACCCTGGCATAATATTTTGCATGCATTGTTTGACACGATTACGACACCACCTCAATACGTAGAACTCGTTATTTTATGTGGTGATGTGATCATTTGCATGAATGGAAACTTCCTTGCTGTTGGAAATGGACATGCTTGTGATAGTGATCATACTCGTATGCCTTTCGTGCCGACCGGAAGGAAAAACGGGAAAGTCTCTATCTTGGGTAGACTCGAGCTTGTCCCTAGTTCCTCGTCGATACGAGTGTGTCCGGAATGGCATGAGGGGTATGATGAGTGGTGATTACATACATTAGATGAAATATATTAGATTATGCTAATCATGAAGGGAATACTTGAACCTCCCTGAGTCGACCATAGATCGAGTCTTGTTCCAAAGAATCCCCATACTTGTTTCTTACTACCACTTGTCTCTACAACAAGTAGGGTGCAGTTCGATGAAGTCGTCAACCCCTTTCTAGCACACACCGTCTGAGAGGCCATGGTGGAAGATCTTGGTTGTAGCTGGTAGGCGAGCCACCTGGTCCGAGGGCATGGGTGTTTCCGGTTGAGACCGAGAGGGAGGCCACAGCTTAGGCCTTGCGATATAAATTTGATCCCATGCCACGCGAGGTTGTAGCATCCCCACTTAGAGTTTTGCTTGACAAAGGCGTCGTGGGTGATTCGGACACTAAGTTAATTTGGTGTGTGCAAGTTAGGTGTGTTTTCAACTAAAAGACCGTAGACGGAATTAGTCCCGATGGACTAAAGGATTCCGTTACTCGTGGGTAAAGAGTACACCCTCTGAAGAGAATAAACCTATTCGAATAGCCGTGTCCATGGTTAAGATTACAGTCTGGGATGGGTCAAGGGTTGGTATTTGTGTCGGTCTTCGGAGGAGAAGCTGTTAAACCAAACTTGGATGCCGACTTGTGACTTGTGATGACCAGGATTATTATTTTGTTATGGACTAAGCCGTTATATTTGAATTATTGAGTATCTCTGGGGTGGTTCTACCTCCTGTATATTCACTGTGATTATTTATAAGCCCTTTACGTGGTGTCGCTGAGACGCCCGACTGTGGCATGCTTGTTACTTATTTACTTTATAAGCCCTTTATGTGGTGTCATTTGAGACGCCTTCATTTGTGGCATGCTTGTTATTCATTTACTTATAAGCCCTTTACGTGGTGTCATTTGACGCCTAACCTGTGGCATGCTTGTTACTTATTTACTTTATAAGCCCTTTATGTGGTGTCATTTGAGACGCCTGCATTGTAACATGCTTGTTATTCATTTACTTATAAGCCCTTTATGTGGTGTCGCTGAGGCCTTGATCGTGGTATGCTTGTTATTTATTTTTACTTTATAAGCCCTTTATGTGGTGTCGCTCAGACGCCCGACTGAGGCATGCTTGTTATTTACCATCAATTCGAGACGTCGCTTCAGATATCCGAATGGTGCTTTTTATTCCTACTCTGTCATTACATATTCATTGTTACATATTAATATGCTGCTTGCATGCATCAAGGATTTTATTTTTTATGACTGACGTTGTGATCATAAAATATTTTCAGAGCATGATTATCAGTTGTTATATTATACATGTGTTCATAATGTTTGCGAGTACATTCAAAGTACTCACTGGCTTGTCCCTGGCTATTGTCTTGGCCAGATTTCTTGCGTGGAGAGGAGCGTTGCGATGACAGCCCCGGAACCTACGCAATGGTGATAGCAGCATCGCGAAGATAGGAGTTAACCTAGTCAGCTGTTCCTGTGGGAAATGGAGTCCCATTGACGCTGATGATCCACAAACCGCTTCCGCCATCAACCACTAGAAACCATTTGTTGTACTCACAGACCAGAATGGTCTTGTACTGCATATTTTGTATTTTTCTTGGAATTTCTGTATCAAGTTGGTGGCTCATCAGCTAACAGTAATCCTGGGGCTGGTGAGCACAAGGGCCATTTTCTGGAAATCAATACCCGGAAAACCGGCCGTGACACCCACAAGTGTGTGGCAGAGAACTTATAGCCCATTTGCGATTTGTAAGAATGCATGGCCCATTTTTGAGTTCTAATGGAATTTACTACAGCCCATTTACAGTTTGTTAAAAAGTGCAGCCCATTTTCTAGCTAGGACAATGATTAATAATTTCAACCAACCGTTCAAAACAGAATTCAGTAAAATTTCCCTCGTTTTGATAGGATCCAAAATATTTTTGTCTCGAAATTTCTTGCCAGATTAAATACAATTTCAATATAAATTTGTATTACGTAAAAATCCAACGAAACATTACGCGCACAACAATTAATGAAATTAAAATATTCAAAATCCAAAAGTAATATTTTATAAACTAATTACGTGTTTGGTGCATTTTTTATAGTTACTGCCCAGTTTTTACAATTACAACCCATTTATTATTTCTTAAAGCCCATTTTCTTATTAAGCCTAATGCATCCCTCCTAGGAAAGATTTGCAGCCCAACGGGGCGGAGAATAACAAGTTGACCCGGATTGTGTACAACTGTCGGCCCAGTTGCATTGCTGATCTTGAAAGAAAAGGCACATGTAGTACAAGACAACCTTACATGGCTACTCAGCCCACATTCAAACATTTGGAAAGGCTCAAACAAGGCTTCTGTACAACTTTTTGAAGTCACTCAGCTCAATTAATAACTTAAGAAAAAAGTTAGAGTACAGTGGAACCTAATTAAAAGCTGTCACGAGCGAAGAAATAATTCAACGGGTCCCACTTGTGCATGTGTGTGTGTGAGAGAGAGAGACCCATCGATCGATGCTCGTAAATACATCTTTCAGCCATATGCATTGATGATACTCACTAAAAACTTATATAGTTGACACAATCATATAGAACATCATAGCACACTGAACTTGCATACAAAAATTTCATGCAGGCGGCACAATCAGGGTGGAAGCAGTGGATCGCTACGGGTAGGGCTATGTTGAAACCAACGAACTCGTACATAATGGTTCATCGTCTTTATCAATGACCGGGAAATATCTTGAATGTTGTGCAAAGAAAACAGACAGACAACACAATATATAAGTTCTGATAGAACATTTAGTTGACGTACAGCCCTTTCTAAAAAAAGTTCAGGTAAAAAATAGAACAGGTCATCTGACAAGATTCAGTTGTTACCTCAAATTAGAGCACATCCAGGCAGCCAGCCCTGCCTCTTCTCCCAAAGAAGCAGTGGCCTCCGCCGCGCGATGGAGTAGGCCATGTGCCATCCATCGTTCCGAGCAACATGGGGAAAGTCTAACGTTGACTCCTGTAATGGACGTCGTCGATGGAGCCAGGCACCAGCGGCAGCGGCAGGACTTCGATTGATGGATTGACCACTTCTTTGACATGCACGAACACTCGATACAGGTACATCCCTAACATCGTCCGCGGCGGCCTTGGTGGCGACGAATAGTACAACCCCGGTTCCTGCACCGGTCTCAACACCAATCACCTTCTCTATGGTGGATGGCTTCTTCATCCATGCCATAACCGTCAGAGCCCAACTGTCTGGAGGAACAAACATACTTACGAGCTCACCTCCAAGATCATCGATAAGCTCATTCATGGACTCGTTGTTCCAAGCATGTCGAGGCATGCCATGGAAGGTAAGCTTTGTTAAAAACTCAAGCTCAGTGCGCACCGAGCCCCGTCCTGGGTGCCACCGATCAAAGCTCACCAGCGCGCCATCGCGGAACAAACGCCAGGAAGATTCAAACACACGACTGCAGTCGAAAGTTGTCTGGAACCTGACGAAGAAATTAGCTGGTGGAAGACAGACTTCGACGAGCAAGTTACTTATTTGGATGACGTGCGCAATGCCAAGAGCTTTGACAATGCCAAGGCCTCCATGCCACTATTGAGCGACAACATGCAGCGGGCGAAGGCAGGACGGAAATCAGGATCTCCGGCTCGGAGATCCGCCTTGACCGGCGACATAAAAGTGTGCTTGAGTACAGGGAGTACAGGAGGGGGATTTGGGGGAACTGGAGTAGGAATCGAGATTCTAGAGGTGGGGGAGGGGCGGTTGATTGAGGATGAAAAGGTAGCATGAATTTCGAACACGCGCCAATATGCTCTCGGCGCAAGCGCTGCAAAAACACCGGTGGCGCCCACATGTCGGCCTAAGAGTCCCTATTCTTTCTTTTTTTGAGAGCCCGGCCTTTTTTTGAGGATCTTTTGAGAGCCTGGCTTGAGAGTCATAATTGACCTATTTGGCATTGTGTTACTTCTCAACCCATATTCAACGACACCTCACTGGCCCACACAAGTGTACATCATCGAAACGACACCGAGCTCAAATTATAACTTGAAAAAAGGAGATATACTCTGAACACTTGAGAATGGTGATGCCCTCATTTAGCCCACCAACAATTCGATACAATAACCAGTTGGAAACAACGATATATACAACATTCAAACACTGACTAGTGACTACTACTGACATAAACAGCAATACATGATAGTTCATAAGCAGTCTTGCTACACCACCAAAACGCACCCATCTCAGACGCTTTACTCTCGTGATACGCATTTAGAATGACATTCTAAATAGAGGAAACTATTACATAGTAAGAGTGACATAGACGAGGATGACCAAATGACAAGGAATATGCATAGCAAAAGAGAGAACTACCCATCCAAAACAAGCAGCAAAGACAACAAGTCATTCGAAGAGGGATGATCCAACACCATCATAATTTGTAGCCCGGTTCAGCCACCAGTGATCCAGAGACACCAGTACTCCACCCTTTCGACGCAACAACCCAGTTACCTATCAACCTGAAGGCTTGAACCACATCACTGCCTGTCGAACTCGACACATCCAAGGATCAAAGTTAATCCAGATACCTTTGTCATTCTCATCTTCTTTTGGCTGCAGGCTGTATCATTGACAATCAGGGGAGATTGCTCCCGAACTCCTAGGGCTCGCCATGTAGACACAGTTTTCCATAGTAAACAGAGCCTCTCTGCCATCAAGGTCCTTGCCAACGGTGATCTCCTGGTTAATCAGATAATTGAGTCCGAGAAACAGAGAGTATGAACCAAGGCTGTTTACCCGCCTCCAACTCAAAAATCCTGCATGCCCCAACAAGCTGGTATCCTGCTTATAGACGTAACAACCACTATCTGGATACTCACGTATTTCACGGTGCTTGCATACAGTGGGGTTTTTGCAATATAACTTTCCCGGCTCATGTGTTCGAATGATCAGCAGTCTTTTGTTGTCCTCTGATCGAGCGAGGAACCAGTTGTGCTTCCCTGTTTTTGGCAAAGGTGGTGTGATTACAAAGGGCAGTAACTGTAGGGACACTTGATCATATCAAAAAGGACAGGCATTGTTAATGTAAGATTAGCATTGTTCAGAGTATGAGTAGGATAATGCAAGAAACAACTTTGATATGTCCCTGTTAGAACTGGGAGGAAAGTACAAGGAAATGTATACTGGGTTCGAAAATATAGAAGTGCCATGCATGGTTATACTCATGTTATCTCACAATCGATTCTTCACAGGAAACTACCATGTCATGCATGTTATGTAATCATGTTCTGTCCTCACAAAAAAAATCTTCAAGGAAACTAACGGACCATGCATTGTTATATACTCATGTTCTGTGGGCAAAATTTTGTGAGCATATTATTCTAGCTATTGATTGCTGAAGGGCGAACATAGGTATGTACACATGGTAAGCGTTACAGGATTTCACTACTTCAAAATATAGAGTTCTCCATATGCACATTTTCTTCCCTAATGTATGGTTAGATGAAATCAACAGTGTGATGCATGTTTCTACATCATGAAAATGAGGAAACTAACATGGCCAATTATACACACTCATATTTAGTAGTATATAGATTACTATAAAATAAGGAGAATATCAATATTTTCCTAACAGTTTGATTATCCAGGGGTACAAATTGGTTGTAATGACATGGTCACAATCGCATGAATTAACTCATTCCAAATATAGCTGATTTACGGTGTGTCTAATACATTGCCATAGTTCTACTCAAATTTTTCTCAAACAGGGATATGTCAATCATCACAAAAAGTTCAAACAGTGTCATGGCGTCATCATTAACATCATACGGAAACAACTTACACGCGTCGTCCCAGCAATACATGGTGCCATCTGCTTTGTCAATTGCGTAGATGATGCCATTGTGTTCATTAGCATCACAGAAGTGTGTATCAGCTTTGAAGACGATCCACTTCGAGCTGAGCTGTCTCCAGCTAAAGAAGGCACCGGTGGAAAGATAGGCGAGTCCCTTGTCGAACAACGCAATTAGCTTGAAGTCTGCGTAATCCGCATGTCGTGTGGGCAGTTGGCAGATTACAATCTTCTGCAAAACAAGGTGCGTCCAACTGACGACGTAATCTAGATGCTTGGACCGCAAAGGTAAAACTCTATATCATCTAACGGAGGAAGGATAATCTCATGGGAGGTCTGGAAGTTCACGAGCACCAGCTTTTCCCCATCTACTCTGACGGCAGCCATCCAGTGGAAGTTCATGCCGACCCAGTACATACCTGCAAGAAGTTTCGGGCGATGGTGATCGGATCAAAGTCGAGGGAAATGATGTTCGATGACCCACTACATACCTGCAAAGAAGTTTCGGCTAATGGAGGTCGGATTGAAGTCGAGGGGCATCATGTACGCCTCTGTATCATCATGAGCAAATCTCGCAAGATCAGATAGCAGCAAGCAGGGTGTCTTGAAAAGCTTAGGCCTCGCTCCAACGATGGCCGTGTGCATGCCCCTAGAGCATGCAGCCAGCCGCAGGGCGCTCAACATATCCATACACGAACAACAGAGGTCGAGGACGTCACTGGGAGAAGGCTTTTGGTGCTGAAGCGGCTAGCAAGGGAATAGTGGTACTTGCGGAGGCGAGCAAGGCGAGGGTACGCGGGGGCACAGTGAGATGATGAAGAGTGACCTCAGGATCTCCGGCAAGACGGATATGGAGATGGAGTGGTGCTAGGGGAGAGGGAGACATGGCGAGGCATGCTATACATTAGCGGTGACAGTGACAGCACAGTGCACAAGGTGAGGCTGACTTTGGTAACCCGGACACGTCGCCTGGTGGTGTCACCTCGGGCGCAGGGTCTTGTCACTTCACTGTGAGGACCGGATGAATAATAGTATTTTGACCATCAAGTGTACCACAGTTGTACTACTACTAGTAGTAGGAGTAGTAGGAACATGAGTAGTACTCCCGTGCTAGCATGCCTCCGGGTTCACTTCTTCCTCCAGGTATCATCCATATTGTGAGCAGAACCAAATTCTCGTGCACGTGGAAGCGTGAAGAAGGACTTTTCTTTTTTGAGGATAACCGCATATTCCTTAACCGTTCCGGTTCTCTTTTGTCTGTGCATAACTTTTTTTAGTATTTCTCTAATTAGTCTGCGTATATACCCTTTTGCATGCGCCCATTTCCCTCCATGCCCCGCATTCACAGCACTAATTAGCGTACGCATGTGCAGCTGCAGCCAGACTCCAGCCAATAAACTATAGCATGCAAGTGGGCCATTCTGTGCGTGTGGGAGAGAGAAAAGGCAACCGAAGAGCCCGTACAATCCATTACATGCAGCAGTCAAACCACCACAGCTCTCCTCATGCATGCGCATAACTTCTCCCATTTACTTCTTCACTACTCCTTGATCTTCATTTGCATCCAAACCACACTGCATTCACATTGTTTTAACCTATTCACATCCTCCTGGAGTAATTCTGAAGGCCCTACAAATAATCATGTTCTTCAGTTAGACTAGCCATCTAATCCTAATTCTCCAAACCTTAGCCCTCCGGTCCAGCGGTTCCAAATGGCGAAAGATATCGAGATGCAAATTTTTAATGTCCAACATGTCCTCGTTGAAGGCTCGTTGAGCATAGTTGCCATAGTCACCGACCACCCAAGGGTTTTTCGAAAGTGGATCAACAATGTATCAAACTCCCTCCAAAAGGTGGAGATGAATGGCATCGGTCTCGACGCAGAGTACACAGAGTGTGCCACCGGGAAGATCCAACGCGCCGCCATCCCTCAGTTGTGCCTCGCAGATGATGTTTCGGTGTACCACATCATACACGCGCCCTCCATACCAGGTGAGCTTCACGATTTCTTGTCTCGGGAGGACATATACTTCTGTGGGGCAGCCATCGCAGGGGACAAACATAAGTTGGAGCCGTACAACCTTGATTTGAAAAGCATACAAACCAAAATAAAAGTTCCTATAGAAGATTGTGATAAACCGACACCATCCCTATTCGACGTAGCAAATTTTGTGCTCGGAACAAATCTTCAGAAGGGTGACAAGACGCTGGCATTAAGATCGTCTGGATGGGATAGTTATCCCTTGACGTACGAGCGGATAAAATATGCTGCCCTTGATTCCCGTGTGTGTTTCGAGATAGCTGCAAGGTCCAGAGAGCTTGTTGCGAAGCCGTCTCCCACAGAAGAAGAGGTAGAAGTAGAAGAAGAAGTAGAGGGAGAGGGAGAGGGAGAGGAGAGAGGAGAGGGAGAGGGAGAGGAGGAGGGAGGAGGAGGAGGAGGAGGAGGAGGAGGAGGAGGAGGTAAGAAGAAGATGAAGAAGAAGAAGAAGAAGAAGAAGAAGAAGAAGAAGAAGAAGAAGAAGAAGAAGAAGAAGAAGAAGAAGAAGAAGAAGAAGAAGAAGAAGAAGAAGAAGAAGAAGAAGAAGAAGAAGAAGAAGAAGAAGAAGAAGAAGAAGAAGAAGAAGAAGAAGAACCATAATGCCCTGCTGCTGGTGCAACATCTTCTTCTTCTTCTTCTTCTTCTTCTTCTTTAGAACAAGTAGTAGTGTGGGTCCGCTTGACTATAAGGAACTATTCATCCGCCTAGCTTTATGTACTACTCCTTCCAGTGATCGGTATGCAATGCATGTGTCTGTAGACATGACAGCTTGTCCATGGAAGTTCAACTACGGCGACCATCACGTTTCATCCACTGCCACTCGCGATTCCCACGACGCCGCTCCAACCCACAGCACCACGTCCCCCGACGTGCGCCTCACCCCTCTCGGCTAGACCGCCCCTCTGCCTTTGTGTGCATGACATGTGGGCCAACTGAAATGCGGCGAGCTTCAAGTTTCTACCACAGCCACACGTGATTCCCACGACACCGCTCGAACCCATGACACCACACGTCCCCTGACCTGCGGCTCACCCCTCTCGGCCCCACTACCCCTCTGCATTCGGGAGCATTACATGTGGACCAGCCACCTATCGGGTCCACATGTTATTGACTTAAAGGCAGGTGTCGTAGGGCACTGAAGCTCAGACCCGAGGGCCCAGAGAGGTAAATGTAACTCCTGCGCCAGGCCTTGTGGTGCTACCGCTGCACGAACTCGTGGCAAACTCGAGATCTGTTTCTTTACTATACATGCACGCAACGATATAATGGAGATTGTAATATCAACATGTGATGGGGAGCTCTAAATTTGAATTTGAAACTTAAAAAACGAAAAAAATTCAAAACAAATAAACTGGGAGAGAGGGAGTATACCGTTGGATGTGTCCCATACAAAACAAGTACCATGGTTTGTCACCGTGAACATGCGATTAGAAAGGAGCACAGCGTCTTCATACTCGTACGGAAACAAATCGGCTGCAGACAGCATCGTCCACCTTTGACCGCCATGTGTGTCGGTGTACAAAAAGAGGGGTGCGTTTTTGTGCCCCTATACCTGTGCACGGGCAGTCGGAGCCGCGCCTACTACCACGCCAAGCAGAACAGGGGAGGTGAGCCAAGGTAAGACCAAAGCCCAAGATAATAAGAGCAACGCCAAGGCCAAGACCACAAAGAGCAGAGGGACGAAGCAGGTTCCCCCGGCAAGACCCTTGCCGGGGCAGCCTCAGCAGCCCCGACAAGATCCTTGCCGGGACAGCTCGCCCCGCACCAACAGAGCGGGCTACCCTTGAGCCCACGGTCTCCAACATCACATTGGGCCAGGGGCTCGGGAGGCACCTCCGTGCTGGCATGCAGATCTTTGTGAAGACATATTAAAGATCAGATGAGGATTAGAAGACGGCGATCCTCGGCAATATCTTTGCCGAGGAAGGACACCAGACCCCCGGCAAGACCCTTGCCGCGGACGACAGCGCGCCACGGCAAGACCCTTGCCGGGCCACCTGGCAAGGCCCTCACAAAGGACGCCAGCAGGGCCACCGCTAGGCCCACGCCAACCAAGCTTCCACCGCCGTTCACATGCAGTCGGCAGCCCAACCAGCTGGGCGGGCACCTGCATGGCAACATGCAGCTCCCAGGCTAACTCATCGAGCGCCTGCGTGGCGGCATGCAGATCTTCGTGAAGGCTCCGCAACTACGCCACCTCAGCTGCCTGCCTGCCTACATGGCACCACGCGCCTCGCTGGCCAGGGCGCGTGTCAAAGCGAGCAGGAGCGGCGACGGACGGGACGGGCCTCGCCCCTGTCCCCAATAAAGCAAGGGTACACCTAAGCTACGCATTAAATGCGTCTTGTCCTGTAATACAAGCGATAAGCTCAGGGCACTGTACGCCTTTCCACCTCCTGTGTGCCATTGTGGCAGCCCCTTCCGACTATAAAAGGAGGCCCATGGCATACTGGAGAAGGATTCGGCTCTTTTGAACCAAGCACTGACCACAGCTAGTTCGAGAGCTCAAGAACTCTCTGAAATACACCCACCAAAGCAGGACCGGGGTTTTACGCATCCTCGCAGCCCGAACCTGGGTAAACGATCCTTGTGTTGTCTACTAGCCCTACTCTTCTCGCAACCCCGCACCCTGGCAACCGTAGTAGGGATTCTTGTGATCCTATAGGTGTCATTCCACACTAACATCTTTGGCGCGCCAGGTAGGGGGCGCAATTGTGAGAATTTGGTCTAGTAGTTAGCCTAGAAGTTCTTCATCGCCCTTGGCTTGGCAACAGAAAAGCTAAGTCATTCAGAGCTCTGTGTTATTTCCTCCTATACGTAAGGTTATCGTCCTCGGAGATCTCGCCTATGTATGAGAAACCTGCACGCAAAGGGGCCCTCCCACAATTGGCAATGCCCTTGTTCTGTTTCGAGTCCGCTCAACAGCTCAAAGTGGCCGCGTCGAGAGTGGCGGGGTAGCCTTCCGCACTTGGCAACGCTCCCACCTCTGACTCGAGTCAAGCTTGACAGTTCGGGCGGCCGTGCTAAGGGCGGCAAGGTGGTTCGCCCGGCAGCAAGCACACCCGGCAGGCCAATGGGGATCCATCCCCAAGACGTCGCCTTGGGTTTATGCGCCGGCGAGCCTACCCAGTAACGTAGGGAGGACATACAAAGGAAAATCGAACAGGAAAATAACATGCATAATACTTAAAGTGCTGCAGAGTTATATTACATTGAATTGTTGCCGCGGTTCTAACTAGAGATAGCGATTGTCTTGGTTGTGAACCTGCAGCGGCAATAAGAACGGGATGCCTAATCCCGGCGCTGGCCCTCCACCCTCTGAATTTCGCTGACTCAGCTGATGATGGGCTTGATGCGCTCCGTGAGCGGCGCGAGGTCAGTACCCTCCGGCAAGCTCTCCAGCGCGGCATCGATGTCGAGGTCGGGGTACCAGTGCGCCACCTTGGTGAGAACCTTGGTCATGGCACCCTGGCAGAGGCTCCGGGACTCGTCGGCCAGTGAGGCCACCCGGTTGGCTTGGAGCCGCTCCAGAGCGCCGACGACCTTCTCAAAGAACATGGCCAGGCTGCAATTGGCACTCACGCTTCGCTCCGGGACATACCTCATGTCCGGCATCCCCATGATAGCCAGCTGCGCGGCGGCCTGGTGGG
Source organism: Aegilops bicornis (assembly GCA_021605145.1). Lineage (NCBI taxonomy): Eukaryota > Viridiplantae > Streptophyta > Magnoliopsida > Poales > Poaceae > Aegilops > Aegilops bicornis. The sequence continues at coordinate 451,252,073 of CM038669.1, forward strand.
CGACGGTGGCGAGGCGATCGAGCCAACGGTTCTCGCCCTCCACGTGATCCGCGAAGTTGAGGCCATCGTTCTTCCACAACTGCTTCTCTGCCTCCAGCTCCTTGGCCAGGGTCCCCTCTCAGGTTTTGGCCTCCGACAACACCTTCTCGAGACCCTCCAGCTTCAGCTTGAGGTCTTTGATGGAGTTGTTGGCCTCGGAGAGCTCCCCAGCCTTGCTGACGACCGTGCCCTGCGCCTTTTTCAGGGCACTGTTAAGCGTGTCCTTCTCCTGGGACAGCTTCAGGGCCTGCTCCTTCAGCCCATCACGCTCCGCCTCCAAATCCTCCACCTTGCCGGCGTGAACCTGGGCCCGGGCATTGAGTACCTCTTTGTGCCTCTGCTCCAGCTCACTAGTCCGCTGCAAGACAAGCTTATCCACCTCTGCATCCTTGCCGTGAAGCATGGCGGCAAGCTTCTCCTCGCGTGCAGCAAGGTCCTCCTCCTGGGAGTTCAGCGCGGCCTCATGCTAGGTCCGGGCGGCTTCGGCGGCCTCAGCCAAGTTCCTCGCCGTCTCTTGAGCATTCTCGATGTCGGCGAGCTTCATGGTGAGCTCCACGTCGCGCTTGGCCAGCTCGCCCTGGGCAGCCTTGAGCTCCTTGTGGGCCTCGCGGAACAAGTCCTGCGTCTTGGCAACGCGCTTCTGGAGGTCCGCCTCCGCCTTCACCACCGCCATCCTGGACTTAGCCTTGTCCAGGCGGGCACTGTGGAGCGCCTGAAGCTTCCGGAAGCTGGCGCCCATGGCGTGGAGGAGCCGCTCTTCCTACGAACCGTCGCCGCCAACGATCGGCTCATCGACGACTTCAAGCCCGGCAGCGGCAAGCACTTCGTCCTCGAACACCTCTCCCTCAATGGGTGTCCTGGTGCTCGACGCGCCTGGAAGGTGGACAAACAAGTTGTCGCTCACCCTCAGGTACTTGCCGGAGCCGGAAGCAGCAGAAGAGGAAGGATGGTCATCAGCCACCTCCTCCTCCTCCTCGGCAGCGGTCCCACCGGCCTCTCCGGCAGGCCCCTTGCCGTTCTCCTTAGCGGCAGCCTTGCCGGCCTCCCCGGTAGGCCCCTCGGTGGCGTCCTCGGCAGCACCCTTGGCGGCCTCCTCGGCGGCAATCTTCTCGGCGTCCGCCTCGGCGGCCTTGGCGACGTCCTCGATGACGGCGTCCACGTCCTCTGGGTTCACCGAGGAGGAATCTGGACGCCGAAGAAGGGGGTGAGGCAAGGCCAGGACCAAGAGCCGGAAAGAAAAAGAAGCAGGGACGAACGGCGAACGACTTACCTGTGCCAGTACCCGGCTGGGAAACGGAAGTCCCCTCCCCGCCAACATTTGGCGTCGAGGCAAAGCCGCCGGCGCCCAAGTTCTCCTCCTCCTCCATGTGCGTGGGCTCGGTGCCTGGCGCCCTTGCCGGGGACGCCCCTCGGGGCGGCATGGTCGATGGGGGCGGCATGTTGGGAGTAGCCCTCTGTGGCTCCTCCTGCTGCTGCTCTCCTCCTGCATACCTGGCAAGGTCAGCACCAAAGTGTGTCGCCCCTGACACATGTCGACGGGGGAAGAGTGATGAACTTACGCTGGGGGTTATGCCGGGGGCTGTTGTCCGGGCTGCTCAACACCACCAGTGGCACCCCCGAAGTACCAACTGGGGGCTGGCCACCCACTGAGACCTTGGCCCTCTTCACTCTCTGGGCCAGCATCTCCATGTCCCTACAAAGATGATGACAAGTCAAGACGAGCAACACAGATTGAGGAGGCAGAGATAACAAAAAGGAACCAGATACTTACTCGTCGTCCGCCACCTCCTCTGCTATTTTCCTCTTCCTCCTCGGGCTAAGGGATCCATAATCGAAAGTAACCTCCGTATCAACATCCGCCGGAGGAGGAGAAGGAGGTGGTGTCTGGACACAAGTGGACGAAGAAGGGGCGGCTGTCTTCTTCTACACCGCGACCTTCGTCGGCTTCTTTGCCGCCGCAGGCCTTATTGTCAGGACCCCGATTCCAAGTCACATCGATCTAGCCGGTAACACCTCATATCACTTTGCGGCCTCACGCACGGTATTCCCACGGGTGTCGCCTTACCATGGCCCGGGACCGTTTGCGCCTTTTGGCTCACGTATATGATAGTGTTGCTAGCATCAATATGACAGAGAACACGGGCCGACATGGCTAGTCGTGAACCCAAAGTGGCACTAACTTATAGGGATATGCATACATGAATCAACATCGAGCATGTCGGTCAGCAGCGTGCGAATCCGGGCTGTAGCACTGGGCTAACAGGACTTCGGGAACCCAGGCTTTAGCAGGCTAGGCAGGACTCCGGATGTCACCGCGTGACATTTCCCTGAAGGACGAACCACGAGAGCGGTGAAACACATGCCGGACAGATCAAGTGTCCGAGCGGTAGTGCTTTGAGCTAGCGAGACTCCGGTGAACAGCTGTATGCTGGGCTATGGACTTCGAACCCGGGCTGTAGTGCTAGGCAGCACTCCGGATGTCACCGCATGACATTTCCCGAAGGAACAGACATAAGGAAGTGAAACACATGCCGCCATCAGCGTCTGCCGATGTCTTTGGGCTAGCGAGACTCCGGTGAACCGGGCTGTAGCGGACAACTATGGCTCAAGGAAGCACTAGACTACATTTCCCCATAAGAGAGGCTGCCAAGGATAAACAACTAGATTGTCGGATCCCACACATACCAAGCATTTCAATCACACACACAATATGCTCGATATGTGTAAATACAACATGGCATCACAACATAACTCTACGACTCAAAGTATTTATTCATTAGGCTCCGAAGAGCGAGATATTACAAACATGGGTCTCTCGACCCAGCATTTAGAGAATACAAATCCAAGCACATGCGGAAGCTAAACATGTCTGAGTACAGACATCTACAAAAGAAAAAGGCTTAGAAGCCTGACTATCTACCAGATCCTGCCAAGGGCATAAGATCGTAGCTGAGGTATCAAGCTAAACGTCGAAGTCCACGCGGAACTACTAGTGAGACTGACGTCTCTCTACAAAACATAAAATAAGAAAACGTGAGTACAAATGTACCTAGCAAGACTTACATCAGAACTAACTACATATGCATCAGTATCAACAAAGGGAGTGGTGGAGTTTAACTGCAGCAAGCCAGCTTTGACTCGGTGGCTATCCTGAACTACGACTGCAAGTAACTCTTTTGAGGAGGCGCACACGAGTTCACATATTCACCATATCAATACACCACTATGGATCCGCTCCCATCTCCCTACGAGAACACCATCCATAGCACTCACGCTTATCTTGCGAGTTTTAAAGTATCCACTTTCACTTGTCTATGAACTGTTATAGGCAACCAAGAAGTCCTTTACCGCGGACACGGCTATTCGAATAGATGATGTTAACCCTGCAGGGGTGTACTTCTTCACACACGCTCTCACCACTTATCGCCGTTTACACGACATGTACCCGGCAACCTTCAAGCGGAAGTCCAGCGAGGGTGTCGGCCACGGCCTACCTAAACACTCAAGTCTCTAGTCCAGGTTTATCGCCTATTCAGGTTCCATCCGCAGGGAGTCTGGCCGAGGTTTCCACAAACGGCCCCGAACGATGTGAGCAGGGTTCCCGAGACACCAAACGGGCGCCCGGCATACCCGGCCACGTGCCTACCGCATCACAGCCCACCCCTCGGGTCAAGATCGCCACGGCCTCCAAAGATACTACAAACACCAGAAACTACTTGCAACTCCTGGACAGAGGACAAGGGTGGTTAAGAAGTCGAGAGGGGCACTTAAGCATTCCAATGCGTGGTAGTAACTGGTCATGGATCACAAACACAGAACTCAGTTCACAAACACAGAACTTAAGCATTCCAATACGAAGAGTTTACACGTTGGGTATCCGAGGAGCCCCTTTAAGTTTACGGCCTTTATCAATGCCTTGTTATTTTTACGGCCTTTATCTTCAGTCCTCTTGCGTCCGAGCTCCAACGCCGGACTGCATTCGAGGTATCTTTTGCAGCCGAGCACCAACGCCGGACCGCTTCCCAGCTCTAACGCCGGAATGTATCTGAGCTCCAATGCCGGACTGTATCCGAGCTCCAACGCCGGACTGTATCCGACCTCCAACGTCGGACTATGTGTCCGAGCTCCAACGCTGGACTATATGTCCGAGCTCCAACGCCAGACTATGTATCCGAGGTGTCGTAAATCATCTTGGTTCAAAGAAGTTTGAAGGAGTTTAGCCGAGCTTAATGCCGGAAATGCCCTCTATGGAGCCAGCCACTAGCGTCCGAGCTTTATGACGGATTGCTTCCGAGGTGGTGCACCACCCCGAATGTGGGCCGATTTTTGTCAATATTTTTTATTGGTGTAATTTATTATCTGCCGAGATACATAGCCAGTAGCCCTCAAGGTGGGTATCAGTCTAAAACCCGAGATGCACATGAAGGATGACATAAGATCGCTGATCCCCCTAGCCGCTGAGACTCAGGTTTATTTGCAAAATCGGTCTGAGGATCAATTCCTAGCTCGGCAGAATACTTCGGGACACAAAAAGCGGCGTGCTCAGTCCTCAAGACTCAGGTTGGGTGCGGCCGACCAACCTGAGGATCAAAATCTCCTCGAAACTGTATTGCACTTAAAATTTTCTGCATAGAACAGGCAATGCAGTAGCCCCGAGACAACGGTCGGGTGGCAACACCGGATCGAGGATCGATGTTCCCCTTTAATATTTGTAAATAATAAGCCCGAAGCCCAGTAGCCCCCGAGCCTTAACGCGGGCACGGGTGGCCGAATTAAGGATCGATATCCATAGTAAAATCACAAATTATGTGTAATGACTCAATGTATTCAAGTACTTTACGTTATTAATGCTCGGATCCGCATTGTACAAAACTTTGTTGACCGACCATCGGCTTCAACCTCCTCGGCCAGTAGCCGAGGAGTGTTTGTCCTACTTTATCAAGCCTTTATGAGGGAAAAGATTTATGACAAACAAGGCCATCTGGCCATACGGTTTTATAAGCAAAGGTACACAGAGAGATATGTTATATTACTGTTTAACAGAAGAAATGTCTTCCAAAGAAAATAGTCCCGCTATCGGTTCCTTTCTTTGGGTTGTCATGCTAAGCATGATCATGAAATCTCAGCTCCAATGTAAGAGCAAAATATTGAGGATTTAGTTTGGGAGGCCAGTTACTAGCCCCCGGTAGTGTTCAGCGACAATCGAGGTCAAGCCGGAAACACTTCGGCCAATGTTATGAATGGCCCGTCATTTAATATAGTCATCGGATCGCTGACCAGTTTACACCTATTGTGACGATCGGTTTTGACTTTCTCCACTGAGGTGCTGGACCATGCGAGCTGGAAGCACAATCGTAGTGGTTCTCCTTTGCACACCTAGCCGAACAAAGCGGGCGTAGGAGGCAAGCGGGAGCCGGGCAACCCAAGTATTGACGAAGACACAATTCAAACTGATGCATATATAGCAATATCCGAGAATGTTTTTGCCGAATCTCTAAAGGTGTCCGGCGTTGCACTGCGAGACTTGTGCTGAAAACACAAAAATAGTTAAAAAGTGCCAAAAGCTTGGTAAACCAAAAAACGTCGGTAAAAACATGACGTCCAAACAAGATCAAGTGTTCGGTGCCAATCTGAAAATTGGACTTTAGAAAAAAAAGTGCTTCTGTCGTGCTTTAACATGACACATCCTATCTCAAGACTTCAAACGGGTC